>BQNB010128761.1:0-13348 GCA_026074375.1 Tanacetum coccineum
AGAAAGATGAAACATTAAAGCTTTTCAAGTCAACTAATCAAGAAATGTATGAGCATGTCGGTCCAGAAGTCAAAAGTTCAAAAGATGGCGAAATAAGATTATGCTTGGTTGATGATCTCAAAGTGCTCAAGATCACATTCAAGTCAAGATAAAGGATCAAGCTCAAACCGAAAGTCAATGATCACTACATCAAATCATAAGTCAATAATTGAAGTTGAACGAGCTTAAGACTAAAGATAAGCATAGTATGCTAGGTTTAAGTTTTTATAAAATGGAGCGACCTCCCTTAAGGGTGATTGTTAGGAACACAAAAGTGTCGGTCGCTTCCATATATAACAGTCGTTAGATCGTTAAGTAATTTTTGGAAACTTACATAGTTAGTTAGCAAAGGCCCATGGATTAATCCATGCAAGCCCAAGCCCACGTGTCATTTGTAAGTATAAATACACATCTCTATGCCTTGGAGAGGTGGTTAGTTGGTTGTATGTTTCACATAGTAATGCATTTCAGGTTCTTATCTTTCTCTTTCTAAAATACTTCCTTCCTTCCCACTTTCTCTCTCTAGTTCTTGTTGTTAAAGATTACTAATATTCTATACGAGGAAAGAAGAGAATTTCAAAACTGAAGACTTGTGTGGTATGATCAAGAAACTTGAACCTTGTTTTGATGGAACGTTATATTTGAAAAATAGGAGTTGGATACCGTGTTTTGGTAACATAAGAGCTTTAATTATGCATGAGTCGCATAAGTCAAAGTATTCCATTCATCCGAGATTGAATAAGATGTAACACGACTTAAATGCTTAATGTGTGCCAAGGTTAAGGCCGAATATCAAAAACCATCTAGATTACTAGTACAACCTAAGATTCCCAGTGAAAAATGGGAAAACATTATGATGGATTTTGTTACCAAGCTGCCAAAGACGGCAAGCTGTCAAGATACCATCTGGGTTATAGTCAATCGACTCACTAAGTTCGCTCATTTCCTGCCAATGAAGGAAAATGACTCAATAGAGAAATTGACAAGACAATACTTGAGAGAAGTAGTCTCGAGACATGGGGTGCCAGTCTCGATTATCTCTGATCGTAATGGCAGATTTACATCTTAATTTTGGCAGTCGCTACAGAAAGCTTTAGGTATTCGATTAGATATGAGTACAACTTATCATCCACAAACTGATTGTCAAAGTGAGAGGACCATTCAAACTTTATAAGACATGTTACATGCATGTGTGATGGAAAGGTCTGGGATAGACACTTACCATTAGTGGAATTTTCGTACAACAATAGCTATCAGACGAGCATTAAGGCTGCACCATTTGAGGTACTGTATGGTCGTAAATGCTGATCACCTATCTGCTGGGTGGAGGTAGGAGATAGTTAGCTGACTAGTCCAAAGATTATTCATGAGACAACTGAGAAGATCATTCAAATCAAGAGCCGAATGCAAGCCTCCCATGATCGTTAAAAGACTTATGCTTACGTAAGACAAAAACCCCTTGAGTTCCAAGTAGGAGATAAGGTCATGTTGAAAGTGTCACCATGGAAAGGGGTGATACGTTTTGACAAACGGGGAAAGCTAAACCCGCACATTATTGGACCTTTCAAAATTCTTGCCAAAGTTGGAACCGTTGCCTACCGACTCGAACTTCTGAAATAGTTGAGCCATGTCCACAATACGTTTCACGTGTCAAACCTGAAGAAATGCTAGTCCGATGAATCGCTTGTTATTCCGCTAGATGAAATTTAAATCGATGACAAGCTTCACTTTATCAAGGAACCGACCGAGATCATGGATCGTGAAGTCAAACTTTTGAAGCAGAGTCGTATTCCTATCATTAAGGTTTGTTGGAACTCAAAAAGAGGCCCTGTGTTTACGTTGGAACACGAGGACCAAATGCAAAAAAGTATCATATCTCTTCGCTAACCCCGCGTCTACGTTAAATGCTACGGCTTAAGCTTTGAGGACAAAGCTCTTTTAACAGGGGAAGCATGTGACACCATGTAAATTTCCAGGTCAATATCTTTGAATTTTTTGTATGGCAGTTTGACTTTAATTAATTTCATGTTTATTTGACCTTTAACCGGGAGGTTTCCGGCATATATCTGAGAATCTTTACCGGACGCGTTTCGACTTACTATTTAATGTAGTCTTTTGGCAAGTGCCGCGTTTTTACGTTTCAGGTGGATATTTAAATTTTTGTAGTTTTCCGTTGAGTTGTCACGTATAGCTAAATTTTCGAATATTGCGTAATTTGCTAAGCAATGAGTTATTAAGCAAGCCTAAAATATTTAAATCACCTTGGAAAATATCTAGTGGAAAGAATTTGAAATATGGAAAATACCTCCTCCTTTCCCATGCTGTCGTCCCCTCCCCCTAGCCAACAAGCCCCTATATTTTTAGCAAGTTGGTTCCCTTTTGTACATACTCTTTCCTTGAATTCTTTTTAGATGATCCTAGGTTTAAATCTTATATATTGCACCTAGACACCATAATTTCCCTATTTATCCACTCTTTCCATTCATTTCACCAAAATAATTCTCTCACTAGAAACACACCTAAAAAATCTTTCTTCCTTCTCATTTCTTTCTTGCGTCGCTGACCAAACAAATACCCTCTTTTGGTGTTTGTTGCTTCTTTATTTCCAAGATTGAAGACGGTTGTGATCGTGGGTTTATTCAAGAATCGTTTGTGTTAGGATTTCATTTTATGTGACGACATTACGGAATTGCCATAGTTGAATATAGTTCCTGATGTGTGTTTTCCAAGTTTTAAATTTATAATACTAGAAATACTGATTTTTACTGAAACACAACACTCGGGAAGTATACCCGTTCGTGTATAGTTTAGCTTTAGGTAAGTCCAGGTCGTTCCACAGGAATTGAAGTTTTCACAGTTTGTAATTAAGGTGCTAAGGTTAATAAGATTGTCACGGATCAAATTAACCAACTCTTACATATATCAGATATTATAACGAAAGCAATTAAAGGATGATTCAAACAAATGATTAAGGTATGTTTGTTTAGGCAATGATCACTTAGATAATGATGTGTTTGGAATAGTGTTTAAAATAGAGTTATCCCAAGTTATAAATCCTTTCGGCCTTTAAATATAACTAGTGATTATATCGATTAATAACAACAAATCCTTTCGGCCTTCATAAGTTATTATAACCAATATATTAGATGGATTGATAGAACACATATATAAAAGAAACCTTTCTGCCTATTTTCTTATATAAAATATGTTTTACCAATTCAATAAACACATACCCAAACACTCCATATCCAAGATCACATTATGCCAAAACAAACATAAGAACACTACTCGATAATCAAAGTAACAAAACACATAACATTCATTATGAATTCAGAATACTTCATATTAAAAGAGTTGTAGAAATTATACCAACGTTTACAAGATCAACAATTCGACAATTAGTTCTCCAAAACAAAAACTATAATAACACACAAGCTATTGAATCTAATCGACCCGAACCCTTAAGGTGTTGTCACCACCCTTGACATTCGTAATTAGATGGTGTGGGGTGATGAGAGAATTGTTGTGGAGGTGTGTAAAATGAGAGAAATCCTTCTATATTTATAGGCTAATTTCGGGTAGTAGTGCGGCACACTTGAGAAAAAGTGCGGAGCACTTAGGGAGTTAATGCACTTAGCATTTATTGGGACTTTACCCTTTTATGTGGGAAGTTTGAACGAAAGTGCGGCGCACAAGAAATATAGTGCGGCGGTTTTAGGAACTCAATCAGAAGTGCGGCGCACTAGAGAAAAGTGCGTCGTACTTTGGCCTTTTCTTTGATCTTCTTCTTGATATTTGTATGTGATGATATAATAAGAGATGATTTCGTCCAAGGCATCATAGGGAGGTATTTATAGGCTAGAGATAACTTGGGAACCAAGTTGGAGATGTATGTGGATGGATTTTAGACCAGATTTGTGAATTAAATGAATCTTCATAAAGTATGTTGTACTCATTTGCAAAATCGGCTATTTTGTTAATATCTCAGCAGTTGGCCTCTTTCATGGTTATAGATAATTGAATTCTCTTTCCATGGCCGCTTGAATTAACTCAATCCGAGTTCGTATGCTCCAGTTATGACCAAAATAGTGGACATGTGTCAGGAGATCTTTATCTTGAGTTTATTTCTTCGTTTAAGCTTCTTATCTTTGTGTATTCTTTCGTTTTCTTCCACGACACATACCTAGAACATATAATAGCAAATATACTTGATTAAATATCGAAATTTCATGAGAAATGATCAAATAAATGCAAATAATGCCGCCGAAAACATGTATAATTTAGGCGTTATCAAATCCCTCCTCACTTAGCTATTGCTTGCCCTCAAGCAATTAAAGTGAGAAAACAATATCATTTATCATGACATGGAGAAAAATTCATTTTAGCATTAACAAGTGTTTACAAGTTTTATAACTTTTCAGGCATTGACATATGACAGAGCACGTCACATAGGGAAAGTGTTTGTTTTTGAATTCACACGAGTCACTCAGATATGGCTTAATATTTGTGAAGTTACTCAATTGCACAAACATAATCTAGGTCATTGCCATATGCTTGTACTAGACACATAAATATGCCCGTTGCGGCATGAGCACCTAGACAAAATCTCAAAGAGGTAAAACGTGATAACGATAGAGGTGAGCAGCATAACTTGATTCCATGTGCCGGAACTTTGCCTTATACTTTGAACTTTTATTTTTTCATCTTTCTTCTCTTTTTTTTCAGATACTGCGATAACTAAGGCTGGCACAAAACTTCTTCTTCATCGAGCACATTTTTCTTGCCCCTGGGATACATTGGGGATCTCAATACTAAAAGTGAGTGCTGCAGATACATGATTGCATAGGGATTTATTTTTCCTCTTATCATACGAATTTGTCTATAAATTAACCTCACTGCGGTCTAGTAAATGATGATCAAGCACAAGTTCTGGAGCTACTAAATTACCGGCCCACTCATATAACTTTATACCAGTATCAATGTTTTAGAAAAGGCGACAAAGACCATACGTACACATCCGTAACGACGGAATAGACACACATGACTGCATTCAAACCCTAACTCGAACAAGCTAAAGGCAAAAATTATCTTGGGTATCAAAGATGGATACCCGAATTCTTTAAGGCTAAATTTCTCACAATTTTAGTGGGTTGATTTTGTGCTAGTTAAAATGTCAATCCGGTTAGATTTGCCTTACTAAGCGTATGCATTTTTTAAGCAATACATAATTTTTTTTTAATTTTTAAATTTTCCAGAAAATATATCAGTTGAAAGTTTGAAAATTTCTGCAGGGCAAACATGGAGGGACATGATTAATTTTTCCTATTTACTACCCCTCCACACTTAAGTTGAACATTGCCCTCAATGTGAGAACTGATAAATATAGAAAATAAGGAAAAACGGTACTTCCCGGGGCATAAAGAGATATGGATGTGTTGGAGTTATCCTTGAGTGATTCCATTACGTTCATTTTTTGTGAGCTCTTCCACACTTAAGTAGAGCATTATGCGTAAATTTGAAACTTCCCGGGGCTCATAAGTGCTTGGCTGAATTATGAAGGATATGGCGTGAAATGAAACGCCAAGCATGTGTATTCTACCACATGTAATATAACTATCTGAATATTTCGTCCCTTAAATGATAAGTCATCACCACTATTTAAGCTCCACCTTAATCTGTATAATAAACACAACTACAAGAAAAACATTAAATATAAAAGCGCACTTTCGTAGGCACCACAGTTGCATTCAGCACATGCAACAAGCCTTTAAACCCCTTAGTGGCCCGAGTGGACGAGTTATAGTCTCGTGAGGGTTTCCAGCGAACACACCTACAAAGTTCGATAAATTTCTTTTTGGATGCAGAAATCGAGATACACGACACACCGGCCGAATGCGTGACATACTTAAAAACTGCAAAGTTTTTTTTTGTTTCATAAATACTTTTTAGTTTTTTATAGGTTTATTATTATTTACTATTACTACTATTATTATTATTACTATACTTAACTCGATTTAAGATTCCTTAATGATACGGTTCAAGTGGGAATGATCCACTCTTAAAGCTTGAGGATATGGTATTTTTAGAATATATTCACGGAATGGATATTCTTTTGTTTTGACTACGTGATATCCTTTTTTGATGTCTTAATAGGTTTATCTTTTTCGGTTTTATTGTTAACGGTGATAGGAGGCGGATCTTTTTGATTTTTCAGAGAATCATCGGACTTTCCACTCTCGGTGAATACGACATTCACTTGCTCGGTGTGAGCTTGAGGAGGAGGTTGTGGTTCAGTCCTATTGGTTTGTTCTGAAGATATGTTTTAAGATTTTGACCACTCATCCATTTTTCTTTCCATCTTTTTAATTTTAATTTGGAAATTCTTTTCATTTTGCTTTATTTTTAAAATCATATCATTAACATTGTTCTTGAAAAACATACTTGTAACTCTTTGATCATCTAAGAATTTAGTCATTATTTTTTCAAAATCAGTTTTAGATTGAGGTTCTTGGTTGATAGGTTTAGACATTTTGTTAGGTAAAACACCGATGGTTTTACCATCGTCTCTGTCCTAGAGTTTCCAATGAATGGTTCTCATGCTACGGATACATCTTTTGAAATCTTCGAGGTCATTTCTCACATCATTGTTTAACTCTATGAGCGATTTCTCAGAATCATTACGATCGTGATGGGACTGGTAAGAATACGAGTCTTGAGAATTTCGGTTTTGATATCCTTCAGATTGGATGGAATTTACTTCATGACGTTCACACATCGGCGTATCATCGTTCAGTTGGTTTTTAGAAGTGTTTCCCTTTCTAAGCTCATTATATTTCTCACGCATACTTTGCAATTCTTCATTTAAGCTTATAATTTGAGCATCCATAGCCTTCAATTTTTCCATAAATCGAGAATTGTCAGTATTACTATCACTTCCATCGGCGAAGAAAACAAATTTTCAATGATGTTCGTTTTTAGATTTAATGGGCCAATCATGTTCGAAAAGGACTTTGTCATCAAGAAATTGAAAAGCTTGATTAGGACTTTTGCAAAGGAAGATTCCTCTAGCGGTTATATCTAGGATTCCTTGAGTGGGTTCGTCTAAACCGTGATAGAATATTTGAATAATAGCTCCTTTGGTCAGACCGTGCCCATGGTATTTTCGAAGCATGTTCTTGAGTCGTAACCAAGCGTCGGTTAGATTTTCACATACGAGTTGAGAGAAATTTCTAATTTCAAGTAAAAGACGGTTAAATAACAAAGGTGGAAAGAATCTCTTTATAAAAGCTTTTTTCATTTGTTCCCATGATGTTATAGACTCTTCATTAAGTTCGTTAAACCAGAATTTAGCTTCATCGCACAAGGATAAGGGAAATATTAAAAGCTTTACGGCTTCACTCTGAGTTTCACCATATCTGAACATGTTGCAGATTGCGAGAAATTCACGGATGTGGTCATGCGGATCGGCCCGCAGATAACCATCAAATTTATTTTCCCGAATCGTATTTAAGTGAGTACTATTGATAACAAAGTTTTCATCAACATCGAGTTGAATAATGGCAGAATTAGGAGTCGGTGCTACAGTCTTAGCACTTTCCCACATAGGTTGATTATCGGGATCGAGAATTATCTGTTTAGGTTCAACATCCTCTTCAGGTATATTTATAATGATAAAGTCATTAATGGTAGAATTTTGAGTTGATGATTTGAATGATTCGATCTCGACGAATTCTTTTCGGATAAGTTTAAAAGATTTTTTAATTAAATCTTTATTCAATTTGTATATTAGACTTACTAGTTGTTTTCCGAAAGATAGGGGATTTATACATACGTTAAGCATTTTGCAAAAATATATTTTTATATATATAGTTAAGGCTAATAGGATAATATTCAAAATAAAGTAAATTATTTTCATTTTTTTATAATTTTTTATTTTTATATAGATTTTTATATATTTTAATTTAATTATATAGCAAATAAGGATAAATAAAAGAAATTTTTTTTGAATATTATTATAAACTAGATAATTACAAATACACAAGGCATATAATCAGATAAAATACAATTCCAAATGATTATAGAATCTAAGACTAGCAGATTGGGGGGTTTTGGTTTTGGTTTTTTTAAACAAAATTATGTTTGTGAAAGATCTGCAGAAAGTGCGGCGTACTTGGTTAAAGTGCGGCGTACTTTCTGGGTTTACAGGAAAATCGGCACACAAATAAGATGTGGGGCGTACTTCCTGGAGAAAAATGATTTTTGGTTTTCATTTGCCAGAAAACGGTACGGCGGGTTTGAATTTTTTTTAAACAAAATAGCACTAGAAATAAGCAACAAACTATAACAACTTAAACAATTCCCCGGCAGCGGCGCCAAAAACTTTGGTGTGTGTTTTCCAAGTTTTAAATTTATAATACTGGAAATACCGATTTTTACTAAAACACAACACTCGGGAAGTATACCCGTTCGTGTATAGTATAGCTTTAGGTAAGTCCAGGTCATTCCACGGGAATTGAAGTTTTCACAGTTTGTAATTAAAGTGGTAAGGTTAATAAGATTGTCACGGAACAAATTAACCAACTCTTGCATATATCGGATATTATAATGAAAGCAATTAAAGGATGATTCAAACAAATGATTAAGGTATGTTTGTTTAGGCAATGATCACTTAGATAATGATGTGTTTGGAATAGTGTTTAAAATAGAGTTATCCCAAGTTATAAATCCTTTCGGCCTTTAAATATAACTAGTGATTATATCGATTAATAACAACAAATCCTTTCGGCCTTCATAAGTTATTATAACCAATATATTAGATGGATTGATAGAACACATATATAAAAGAAACCTTTCGACCTATTTTCTTATATAAAATATGTTTTACCAATTCAATAAAAAACATTCCCAACTACTCCATATCCAAGATCACATTATTGCCAAAAACAAACATACAACATACTCGATAATCAAAGTAAAAAATCACTTAAAACATTCATTATGAATTCAGAGACTTTCATTTTAAAGAGTTGTAGAAATTATACCAACGTTTACAAGATCAACAATTCGACAATTAGTTCTCCAAAACGAAAACTATAATAACACCCAAGCTATTGAATCCAATCGACCCGAACCCTTAAGGTGTTGTCACCACCCTTGACATTCGTGATTAGATAGTGTGGGGTGATGAGAGAATTGTTGTGGAGGTGTGTAAAATAAGAGAAATCCTTCTATATTTTTAGGCTAATTTCGGGTAGTAGTGCGGCAACTTGCAGAAAAGTGCGGTAGCACTTTAGGGTTAATGCACTTAGCTTTATTGGGAACTTTACCCTTTTTAGGTGGAAGTTGAACGGGAAAGTGGCGTCAGCGCACTATGGAAATATAGTGCGGCGGTTTTAGGAACTCAATCAGAAGTGCGGCGCACTAGAGAAAAGTGCGTCGTACTTTGGCCTTTTCTTTGATCTTCTTCTTGATATTTGTATGTGATGATATAATAAGAGATGATTTTGTCCAAGGCATCATAGGGAGGTATTTATAGGCTAGAGATAATTTGGGGACCAAGTTGAAGATGTATGTGGATGGATTTTGGACCAGATTCGTGAATTAAATGAATCTTCATAGAGTATGTTGTACTCATTTGAAAAACTGGCTGTTTTGGTAATGTCTTTGCTGCTTGTTGTGGGCCTCATTACACGGTTGTAGTAATTTAATTTATCTTTTCCGATCGCCGCTTTGAATCAACTCTATCCGAGGTTCGTATGCTACAATTATGGCCAAAATATGGATAGGTGACGGGAGTCTTTATCTTGAGTTTATTCTTTAGTTTAAGTTTATCTTAGTGTATTCTTTCGTTTTTCGTCCACGGGACACATAAATAGAACATATAATTAGCAAATATACTTGAATAAGTCACCTGAAAGTTATGAGGAAATGATCAAATAAATGCAAATAACACCGCCAAAAACATGTATAATTTAGGCGTTGTCAATTCCATACGTAGGGACTAGAATAGGCATTATTGTATAGTTGTGAGGCATATGGGCTATATATACCCCTCCAAGGCTTCCATGGAGGTGTTAAGACTCTTATAATATTTTTGATTTCCACTCTAATATACACACACTTGTTTCTCTCTCTACTCTCTCTCTCTAAACATCGCTATCTTATGGTTTGAGTCTCCCCGACCACTGGATCTATGATTCTTTAAAACTGTCAATTGGTATCACGAGCCTTGGTTTCATTCTTGGGTCAGTTTACGTTAGTAGTCTAGTCGGGGTCTCGAATCTGTCATCTTTGTCATTAAATCTATCATTGTTTGCTGATTAGTGGCTGTTATAGCTTATTTAGAGCTTATTTAATAAGCTGTTAAGTCGTGTGGTGTTTGGTGTTGCTTACTCAGTCCAACAGTCCCACACTTTGATATCACAAATATGTTTACAGATTTCCTTAAGTCTTTTTGTGGCTTATTGGTGGTCAAACAGCTTATTCGAGGTTATTTTAAAGCTTTATTTTATAAAGTGTTCTTGATAGTGGTTTGGCATATGGTTGTACTAGTTTCTGTTTGTTAGTCGAATTTTAGCAAAAATACAAAAACTAGTACTGACAGCGGTTTGGTTATGGTCCTCATTTGCGGTTTGGTGAATATTGGCAGCGGTTTATTACAGGTTCGCAGAGGTTTATACCTTTTCATGGTTTGCCTAGACGAACCTCTGCCCGTTTGACTAGTCAACGGCGGTTTGGTAAACTGTCAACGGTGATTTGGTAAACTCTGCATAGCGGTTTGAAAAGTCAATGGCGGTTCGACCAGTCAAGGAAATAAAGTACATAAATGAAGAATGAGAAGGACAGACTCACTAAACCATAACCAACAATAACAACTACCAACAACATCAACAGCTTCGTCACAATACCCACAAATCCAACAAATCCAATCTCTAAACCTATATCCCTTTGTCACATATAATCAATCATCTCAACATCATCTAACCTATCACATATCTTTCCTATCTCCTACAACTCAAGACTCGAATACACAACAAAGATCTCAAGTATTTTCGTGTTATTTAAATAAATATGTAAACCTTAAAGATCAAACACGAAGGACATCATCATGGATCTGTGAAGATGAATAAAACCATCTTGTTTATATACGAAAATTAAAGAAAGATTATTAACAAATCTGTTATAATCAATCTTTGTTTCGAGTTAAGAAAAACATAATCCAAAGAGAATAACCTACCCAAGACCTATCTAAGATCTTAAAGCCGCGACTTGGGAGAGATTCTTCACGATTCGAACATCAAGAATAAAGTTAAGTGGTGTGTTAGCTAGTCGGTTTTGATAAAGCAAAAGTGGGTTGGTGTTTGATTATAATGAAGTAATATGGATATATGGACTATCTGGAAGAGATTAACTGTCACTGCATTTTTAGAGAGAGATGGGAGAAGGGATCGGACTAAACTTTATGAAGTGATTAGGGTTCTCTAATGCCCTAATTTTATGGGGTAAGTGGTGTTATATACAATTTTGCATTAGGGCAAGAACCGAGTATAACTCAAATGAAAGTGGGCCGAGATTTGCTTAAAGGTTTGGGCTGACTTTCGGCTAAACACTTAGGTTGGGCCGAGTTATCTTGTATTGGGCCGAGTGTTTGATGTATTGGTTAGTCATTGGTGATGGGTTGGATTGTGTGTATGAGTTGGGCTGGGATTATATATAACTAAAATTATGGGCCATAATGTTAATCAGTGGTAGCAGGCCATGTTATTGCCGAATTTTTTTTATAAAAATGTGGGCTACTAAGTGTGATTAAAAAATAAACATACTAATCAAATTTTAGGCTTGGTTTAATGGTTATTGGTTATATTTAGGCTTAAAATAACAAAGTGACAATCATAAGTGACGAGACCGGGATCGAGTCGCGACACTTGACGAAGGTACGGGTTTTGTGAAAAGATGCAGATACTTCTTTTGAAATTGGTCTTCACGTTCCCATGTGAACTCAGGACCTCTCCTCGAGTTCCATCGAACCTTGACAATTGGGATATGGATTTGCTTCAACCGTTTGACTTCTCAATCCATGATCTCTACGGGTTCCTCCACAAAACGGAGCTTGTCATCAACATGAAGTCCTTCCAATGGAACGGCTAATGGTTCGTCGGAATAACATTTCTTCAAGTTGGATACATGAAATGTATTATGAACCCTGCTCAACTCTTGAGGAAGCTCAAGCTTGTAAGCAATGGATCCAACCTTTTCCAGCACCTTAAAGGGTCCAACATATCTAGGGTTCAACTTTCCCCGTTTGCCAAAACGTACGACCCCTTTCCAAGGTGAAACTTTGAGCATAACTCTATCCCCAACTTGAAACTCCATCGGCTTACGCTTTAAATCGGCGTAACTCTTTTGTCGGTCACGAGCGGCTTGCATTCTTTGCTTGATCTGAATGACCTTCTCAGTTGTCTCTTGGACTATTTCTGGACCGGTGAGTTGAACTTGTCCAACCTCGGCCCAACAAACAGGTGAACGACACTTTCGACCGTAAAGTGCTTCGAACGGTGCAGCCTTGATGCTAGCGTGATAACTATTGTTGTAAGAAAACTCAACTAGTGGCAAGTGTTTAACCCAACCATTCCCAAAGTCGATCACACAAGCACGTAGCATATCCTCGAGAGTTTGGATAGTTCTCTCACTTTGTCCATCAGTTTGTGGATGGTACGCAGTACTCATATCCAAATTAGTACCCAAAGCCTTCTGAAGTGACCTCCAGAAATTTGAAGCGAATCTAGGGTCACGATCACAAATGATCAAGACAGGTATTCCATGCCTTGTGACTACCTCTTTCAGGTACATCCTTGTCAACTTCTCTATAGGGTCAGTTTCCCTCATTGGTACAAAGATTGCAGACTTTGTAAGTCGGTCAACAATCACCCAAATGGTATCATAGCCTTGCGATGACTTAGGAAGCTTTGTGATGAAATCCATTGTGATGTTATCCCACTTCCATTGGGGTATCTCGGGTTGTACCAACAAACCCGATGGCCTTTGATGCTCGGCCTTGACCCTGGCACATGTCAAACATTTGCTAACATAGGTGGCGATGTCAGCTTTCATATTGGGCCACCAATATAGTTTCTTCATGTCTTGGTACATCTTGTCGGAACCTGGATGGATAGAATATTTTGATTTGTGGGACTCGTGCATGATCATAGTCCTCAAGTCACCATAACATGGTGATAAGTGTAAAATACACATATCCGTTTGTTCCTAAAAAGACCCAATTAAACCCAAAACAGACCAAAAATGGCAAAAA
>BQNB010128762.1:0-19227 GCA_026074375.1 Tanacetum coccineum
AGTAGATTTGACGATCTCATTTCTTGATGATTTTTTATATGCATAAGCTGTGCAGAGAAGAAATACATTAATATGAAGTCAATTCCATTAAACAATAAAGATGGTTCAGTTTGCATCTCTACGAAAAGATAGAAAAAAATACAATCTTTAAACTGAATGTTACAATAAAGTATATTTGGGGGTATAATACCAGTCTAGGGGTGAGCATAAAAACCGAAATAACCGAATAAACCAAAAGCCGAAACCGAACCGAGAACAACCGAACCGAACTAAGAACCGAACCGAATTTGCCAAAACCGAACCGAACCGAACTACAAATTCGGTTTACGGGTTGGATATGGGTTTGACAATCAGAACCGAAAACCGAACCGAAAACCGAATTTATATAAATATATATATTTTTTTATATATCATGTATAAAAAAAATACTACTAAAATTTTATTCTAATATAAAAAAACACATTTTATGCTGAAATATTTTTTTTTTGCTAAATATCTATGTAATTATTTATTTTTTAATTTCGGTTTTCGGTTCGGTTCGGTTTTCGGGTTGACCCCAAAAAGAATTTCGGTTTTCGGGTTGACCAAAAAAATAATTTCGGTTTTCGGTTCAGTTCGGTTGAATTCTAGTTCGGTTCGGTTCGTTTTCGGGTTGACCAAAAAAAATTTAACCGAATTAACCGAGCAACCCGATAACCGATC
Source organism: Tanacetum coccineum (assembly GCA_026074375.1). Lineage (NCBI taxonomy): Eukaryota > Viridiplantae > Streptophyta > Magnoliopsida > Asterales > Asteraceae > Tanacetum > Tanacetum coccineum. The sequence continues at coordinate 703 of BQNB010128762.1, forward strand.
AACACCCCTGCTATAAAGTTGTTCCTTTCTTCTATAAGTCTTAACCCTTTTTTTTTTAGTTTTTTTAGTAAAAAAGTTTTTGCTACATACATCTCTTTGTACCGAAATAGATTCAGGCTTACGAATCGATCTAAAACTTTAAACTTGCGGCGATATAATGATAAAGGTTTGAGAGTCATAATAAAAGCGTGGAATACAGTGGTATCGTGAGGTGGTGTTATGAAAAAAATGATGTCACATCAACATTTTTTCTAATAACATCATAATCCACTACAACATAAAAAACAATTTTCCCGAATATAACACGAGTTGCTAGTGCCATTTATTCAAACGCAACAACACAATAATTATATTTAATTTTTATTTATTAAAAATCATAAAAAATACATAAAATTAAAATAAAATGTAAATATAAAAGTACATAAGCTAAACTTTATATGGGATAATATAAGGCCCAAGTACATTTTTTTCCTCCTCGATGATAGTCGCATCAACCGGATCTATCTCATTGGTGTAGATTGCTAGGATCTTCAAGTCCTCGTGCTTTTTAGAGCATTGATTAATTAAACTCTGTCGAAGTCTTGCAGTCCAAAAGTTTCATCTTCGTCTCATGGTCAAAAACGTATTGTTGTTGCATCATTTCTTGAAACATTATCGTGTTTGAACCAGTGGATGAGCTTGAAGATTGTTGACTTTTAGACTTTCTTTCTTTGTCGGGCGGACGCGGAAACTCATCATCTCTGTAGAATCGTAGACGAGAGGTGAATACGGTTTTCTTGACTTCTTCGAAGTTTACAAAACTTCAAGTCTCGAAAGAACCGAGTGGTGTACAAATCTACTTTCGTTTAATAGTTAGTAACCGAAGTTTAAGAAAAGAGATATGCATGAGAATATAGGAAAAGAAATGTGCATTATAATCCTTCTAAAACGCGTTTTGTAAGTCTGTTAGGTTTATTCTTGGTGTATAAGAAAAGGAACCCTACATCTAACTAGAGAAGATATCCATTCTCATCACATCTCTCAATCTCATAGTTAGTAATCTGTAATCTTTTTAGCAGATTAATACAAAAGTTTAGTTATTAATATTCATTGTTCTTCTTAGCATTATAAGTTAGTTTCCGCATAACTTATAGTGTTCATAGTCATTGTTTCTCCTGTAGTTTGTGTGGAACTATCCATATTGGCTACAACCCTTAACAGGCTAGAAAGATCTATATTGAATTGGGATCTACAAGTGGTATCAGAGCTTGTAGAGAAACTCTGAGTAAGAAGAACTAAAACCCTCCAGTTATAAACCTCTACCTTACAAATCTATTAAATGGCTGGATCAGATGATGAGATTCCACCACCACCACCACCACCACAAACACAAACACCAACACAACAAGCCCCTCACACTGTCTCAACCATCAAACTCCCTATTCTTAAGAAGGGAGAATATGATATATGGGCCATGAAAATGGAACATTATTTGGCTCATACAGACTATCCTATCTGGGAAGTCATTCAAAGAGGCAATGGTCCTGTGAGTGTCTCAACTGATACAAATGGTGTAATAAAGGTTCTGCCTCCCAAGACTACAGAAGAAATTTTAGCCAGAGAAAGAGAAAGAAAAGCAAGGACTACCTTTCTTATGGCTTTACCAAAAGATCATCTTGCTAAATTTCACAAAATGACTGATGCAAAAGAGATGTGGGAAGCTATCAAATCTAGATTTGGTGGCAATGATGAATCAAAGAAGATGCAAAAGTATATTCTAAAGCAACAGTTTGAAGGCTTCTCTGTATCAAACTCAGAAGGGATGCATAAAGGCTATGATAGGTTTCAGAGTCTTCTGAGTCAACTAGAGATTCATGGTGCAGGAGTCTCCACTGAAGATGCAAATCTGAAGTTCCTTAGGTCTCTACCTTCTTCCTGGTCTCAAATTTCCTTAATCATGAGAACTAAGCCAAGAGTGGACAATCTCAGTTTTGATGATCTGTATAATAACCTTGGAGTTTTTGAGCCTGATGTTAAAGGCTCTACTGCATCATCTTCTAGCACACAGAATGTGGCATTTGTTTCTGAGAACACTAGCAGTACTAATGAAGTTAGTACTGCTTATGGTGCTTCTAGCTCTTTTGGCCATAACCCCCAAAGGGAAGGCTCTTCTTTATACACTGATGAACTCATGTACTCTTTCTTTGCTAATCAATCCAGTGGTCCATAATTGGATCATGAGGATTTGGAACAACTTGATAAGTTCGATTTAGAAGAAATGGATTTAAAATGGCAAGTGGCCATGATCTCCATGAGACTGAAGAAGTTCTACAAAAAGACAGGAAGAAAGCTGCAGTTTGATGCCAAGGAACCAGTTGGATTTGATAAGGCCAAAGTCGAGTGCTATAATTTTCACAAGACAGGGCATTTTGCTAAAGAATGCAGATCTAAGGGGAATCAAGATAGTAGGAGGAGAGATGCTGGATACACTGGGTGCAAAGCTAAAGACAGTGGAAGAAGACCTGGAAAACAGGAGCAACCTAAAGCTTTGGTAACTCTTGATGGAGAAGGTGTTGATTGGACCAGTCACTCAGAAGATGAGCAAGAGAACTATGCTTTGATGGCTTACAGCAATTCAGGCTTAGACACTAAGGTAACTTCTTGTTCAAAAGAGTGTAAAGAATCTTATACTAAACTTAAAAATAAAACCTTAATGGACCCTTTGAAACATTTCGGGTTAAGGTTATTGGGCTAACGAGCCCAAAAAGCTCAAATAAGCTCACCCAAGCTTATTTTTCAGCTTAACAGTTTCACATAAACTTATATAAGCCAAATGAGTGCTTAGGTGCTTTTAAAATCTTAATTGGACCCTAAAATTGTTTAATGAACCTTAACGGGCCCAATAAGCTAAAATAAGCTCATCCGAGCTTATTTATAAGCTACCACAGCTTATGTAGCTTATTGGAGCCCAATGAAACCTTTTACCACTTTTCAAATCTTAATTGGGCTTAAAATGCGATTTTTACAAGTTAAGGGACTAAAAGTGTCAAATTGCAAACTTAAGGGTTAAAACTGTCAAAACTGGATTTATAAAGTTTTAGGGATTGTTTTGTCACTTCTGAAACTTAAAGGGTTGTTTTGAAAGTATAAGGACCTAAGGTGAAATTTTTGTAAAGTTGAAGGACTAAAGGTGTGAATGTGGAAACTTAAGGGTTTAAAATGTAAATATTATATTTTCATAAACATAGGGACTGTTTTTGTAAATATAGAAAACCTAAGGGTATTGTATGGACGAAAGTGATTTTAATAAACACTTAACGAATCGGACAAGTTATAATATTTATCGAATATTATACAAATTAAAACACGACTTAATAAATATGTATATTTATTAATAACGTTTATACATTATTAAACGGTGTATCCTTTTACGTTCCAAGAGCCAACAAGTAAAGACAAATACAATAAACATGTGCACCCCCACACAAGTGATAACAGTATATAAAACTAGTAATTTATTGTAGTTTATGCATTAAGTCGTTAGCCTAAACTTGTAGACTAAGACTGGTCGTATTTACTTAGGTATTTGACAGTGAGATTTATTTGCCATACTTGGATATATTTATCATTCACATGGGACTACCTACTAAGGTGAGTTCATAGCCCCATGCTTTACAATTATTTACATGTTTACATCTTTGGGGTGAGAACATGCTTTGTTTTACAAATTGGACGCAAGGGTACATTTTATACAATGATTACGTGTTTTGCCTAAGTAGCGATAACCCACTGAGCCATTTATCATGAACTGTCAATTACTATATTGTAAGCGCGAGTGTTATAAATAGATCTATTTGGGATTGACATCCCCGTTTGGGTGAGTAGCACTCACTGTGCCGGTTTGCCGTATAACAAACGTATAGCATGTCGGATTTAGGATGTTGCGGGTTAGAACATCATTCATGGGCATTGTTGGCAATTTATTGCATTCATACATGTCGAGCTTCAGTGTTATGAGCTTAGGAAAACGTAATTACTTTTTATGATGTTTGCATATGTTGCTTAATCATACACTTGGAAATCTTGCGGTCCTACAATTGATTTACATAAACCTATGAATTCACCAAATTTATGTTGACATTTTAAGCATGTTTTTCTCAGGTCAATAAGGCGCGAGGTGCCCAGATACATTAGGGGTCACTCTTTGGAGAAAGTCAATACTAAATATTTAGGTCATTATTATTTTTGGGAAACATTGTTTATAACCGAAATCTTTACTTATATTGTCGAACAATTTGAAGCCATGAGCTTATGTAATGAACAAGTATTTTGTTAATCCAATGTATCTTTTTAAAACGACACGTTAGTGGTCGTTCTCATATCTTGTGCTATTGATCTATGAAGTAACGCCCTTGGATATCCAGTATTCCGCTGCAACCCGTATTTTGGGGGGTGTTACAGATCAGTTAGTGGAGGCATGTACTTCCCAGTTAAAGGAGGAGGAACAGCATGATATCCATTATCCTTTTTGAACCTATCATTTGTTTGATTGTCATCTCCATCACTTGAACGACTATCAAAGACACTATTAAACAATTCACTACCACTTGAATCATTTTCATTCAATTGATCTCCATATCCTAGACCAGTTTTATCTTTAGAACTTAATTTACTATTAATCAGTTTATTTAAGTTTTTAGAAGATGTTTCAAACTGTTCTAGATTAGCTTTTAAATCATCTTTTTCTCTTAAAGTTTCATCTAACTAATTTTTAAGTCTAGTGATAGCATTACTTTTGTCTTTTACTTCAAATTCTAAAACTGCAATCTTTTCTTAATAAACAGCTTTATTTTTCTAATGAACAACTAACTGTGCCTCTACAGATTCTAGGCCTAACTGATAAGCTATAATTTCTAGATTAGCCTTACTAAGAGTTTGTCTCTGTTCATCAAACTGTTTTTGAAGTTTTTCATATGTTTTTACACAATTTTTAGAACAAGATTGTACCTCTGTGTCAGACCCTAAGGAGTTGAAGTGTAGGCCATAAGAGCAAACTTAGTTGGTTTATTTAAGCTATATAACTCCAGTCATATCCCAGTCCATCTTGGACAATCAAAGCATTGTCCTGAACAACCAATGCATCAGAGGTCTCCACTGGTACAGTCCTTCTGGTGTTGTCCCTCTCCTTTTTCCCCCCCTCCTCCCCCCCCATGCTCCTATACCCTGCATCTATATTCATGTTCGTTGATTCTTGGTGCTCTAACATTTCCCTTACCAAAATGGCCCCTCCTATGACAGTTAAAGCATTCAACCTTAGTTTTATCAAAACCTACAGGTTCTTTGCCATTGAAGATTAACTTTCTTCCAGTCTTCTTATAAAATCGTTTAACCCTCATAGAAAGCATGGCACATGCCATTTAAGGTCCATTACTTCCAAATCATCATGATCAATCTGCTCTAGGTCTTCATCATCCAGTTGTGGACTATTTGACTGATTAGCAAAGAATGAGAACATTAGATCATCAGTATATGATGATGAAGAGACTTATCCTGGAATTATGCCTGATGCAGTAGAAACACCATTAGCAGTATTAACTTCATTACTGCTGCTAGTGTCTTCTGTAGAGAGAAAGGCCACATTCTGAGAGTTTGAAGATGATCCAGAGGAACCTTTGATATCAGCTTCAAACACTTTTAGGTTATTGTATAGATCATCAATATCCAAATCATCTATACCATCTTTGTTCCTCATAATCAAGGCTACATTGTTCCATGATGAAGGTAGAGCTCTTAAAAATTTCTGATTTGCATCTTCATTAGGAACAGCTGCACCATGAACTTCTAGAAGGCTGATAAGTTTTTGAAACCTATCATATGCTTTATCTAAGCCTTCTGTGTCAAATACATAAAAGTTTTCAAATTGTTGTTTCAAAACAGTCTTCTGCATCTTCTTAGATTCAACATTGCCACCAAATCTACTCTTGATAGCAGCCCACAGAGACTTTGCATCCTTTATTCCATGAAACCTCAGTTGATACTCATCAAGAATAGCCAAAAGCAAAATGCTTTTAGCTTTTCTTTCTCTTTGTCGTTGTAATAGTGCTTGAGCAGTCTTTGGAGGTACTTCAATTTCAACACCTTTTTCATCAGTTGTTACTTGTATAGAACCATCACCATTCAAGATCACTTGCCAAAAACTATAATCTGTATTAGTAAGATACTACTCCATCCTCATATTCCAAAGAGTATATTCACCCTTCTTGCGGATAGGAAGCCAGTTTCTACAGTAGTCACCATTTGGGAGTTTCTACTGGTGCTTTTGTGTTGCAGGTTTTCACCAGAATTGTGTTTATTCAGGAAAGATCTAGATCTGGTACAAGTTCTTCTTATTCAGAGTTTCTCCACAAGCTCTGATACCACTTGTGAGTCCTAATAAATAGATCTTCTTAGCTTGTTAATGCTTAGTTAACTTGAATAAATCCAACTAACTATAAAGAGAAACTATGATGTAATACTACAAGTTATGCGGGAATATACTTGTTAATACTAGAAGAACAATGAACTACTAATCTTGAATATATTGGATTGCAAAAGATTCTTCCAAGGTTACAGAATAACTAACTATGAGATATGTGTTTTCTATGAAAATTGATATATCTCTAACTATGCCGTAGGGTTCCTTTTATACACTAAGGAAAACCCTTATGGTGATTACAACGCGATTTAAGGATATTGCATATCTATTCCTATATTTTCTCATGCATATCATATAAGCTAGTACTACTCTTCTTATACAAAAGTAAAAAAATGAATATCAGTACTTATAAAATTATCAATTTTGTACTGGTAGTACTAACTATGAAAAACAGTACTTAACTATTACAACTAGCAGTACGAATGACTTAGTTTATTTTCTTCAATCTTTAGTAGCAGCACAAATCTTCAAATAGCAGTACTAAGTCCTTTCAACAGTATAAACTTGTAGAAGCCCTTAATTCTCAGCATGTGAAACCTTTGGATTGACTTGGTATCTAGCACAAGCACACACTGTAAACGTGATGCCAGGTCTTGAAGATGTAAGATACATCAATGAAATAATCATTGACCTATACATATGAACATCCACTTCTGTTTTTTTTTTTCATTCTTTTTTTTTTTTTTTTTTTTTTTTTTTTTTTTTTTTTTTTTATATCTCCATCTTCATCCTTGAGCAAAGGCTTTGAGTTTCTATGGTGTGCATGTACTCTTGGACTTATGTTAAACCCAAAAATCTTTTAAAATTCAAAAAACATTATTTATCTTTGTCTAATAATATGTCATCCTTCTTCTGTTGCACTTGTAATCCTAAAAAGAATGTAAGTTCTCCCATAAAACTCATTTGAAATTTCTCATGCATCGACTTTTCAAATGCATTGCACAGATCCTTCTTTGTTGAACCAAATATGATATCATCCACATAAAATTGAACCAACAAAATATCACCTTTGTACCTTTTGATGAATAAGGTCTTGTCAATTTTCCCTCTTTCAAACCCATTGTCCAACAGATATGTTAACAAGGTTTCATACCAGGCTCTAGGAGCTTGATGTAGTCCTTTACGGTGCTTTTTCAACCTATGTATACTCTATCCAGAAAGTATTGATCTTCAATTCCTTGGTGGTTGCAGACATACACATCTTCTTCAATCTTCCCATAGAGAAAAGCACTTTTACATCAATTTGGATTCACCACAAAATCTTTAAATGTTTAGCAAGGCTAAAAATAGCTTCTATAGCTTTAAATTTCTTGAATAGGGGCTAATGATTCATCTAGTCATTCCTTCTTCGTGTGTGTACCCTTAAGCAACCAATCTTGCTTTATTTCTTATCATAATTCCCCTTTCATCCTTTTTATTCCCGAAGACCCATTTAGTGCCTATGGCTCTTTTTCCATTTGGTAATTCCACCAAAGTCCAAACTTCTTGTAACTTGAATTGTAGAAGCTCTTCCTGTATAGCCTCTATCCAGCTTGGATCTTTCAATGCATAAATTACCTTTTTGGGTTCTTCTTGTGATAAAAAGCAAGCAAACAAGCAGTTTTGAAGGTCTTTATGGTTTATTCTTTGTTGAATTGTACTAATAAATCCATGTTCCTTCAAATTCTTTGAAATATTTCTTGTTTGTGTAGCTGATTGCAAATCTCCAATCACTTGATTAAGAGGATGATCTTTATGAATTCTTATAGTTGAAATATGACTGACTTGGATTGTTGTATCCAAATTGTTCATGTCAGCCTCTGCACCATCATCTTGATCATCACTTATGGAGTCAAATATGATGTAATCTTCCAAAGCAGGCATATTTGGATCATGTGGAAATTTAATGCTTGTTTTTCTACACCGACAAGCATTACTTCAATTTTGTGCCAGCGGCACTTACATTGTTAGTATTGTTAACATGATCTTCATTCTCTTGTTCTTTATATGCACTACTTTTTTTAGAACTTGTCATCAACACTTCTTTCCATCATCAAAACTTTATGGTTGGATCCATCATCATGAGGAACTCTTTGGGATATTGGAAAATGGCGGATCAGCGGTCTATAATGGTAGCAAAATGCAATCTTTGAAAGGTTATGTCTCCTTTTTAGCTTGACCTGCATTATCACTTGCTTTTGTACCTGCAATACCATTAGACTGTGTACCTGCTACAATTGGCTCATAATTCATTGTTCTTGTTAGTGCATCAATATCAAATAGCAATCTGTCACTTCTGCAACATTAGCGTCGTACTTTCATGAACCTTAATATGCACAGTTTCTTCTTACACTATCCTTATTTTACTATGGAATACTCTAAAGGCTTTTACTATTCAAGAGTATCAACAAAAGAAAACCTTTCATCGGCATTACCATTAAATTTGCCCTAAGTGATATCTATGGTATTGAGAAATGGTAACAGACACCCAAATGGTCTCATAAAACTTAAAGTTGATGTTCTACCATGAAAAGTTATTAGGTCTTCGTTATGAGGCTTAACTACTAACACTTTATTTTGCACGTAGCAAGCAGTATTAACTGCATCTGCCCAAAAAGTAGTTGCCAATTTAGAATCAGCTAGCATAGTCCTAGCAGCCTCAAATAGTGTCCTATTTCTCCTCTCAGCAACTCCATTTTGTTGAGGAGTTCTAGCTACACTATATTGTCTCAAAATACCCTTCATTTCACCCAAAACTGATTCTTTCTTCTTCTTCTTGATTCTAGTACCATTCATCCTCATCTAATCACCTTAACCTTGTCGATCTACTGATTTTATATCTAGTTATAAAGGACTTAGAATGCCACTAGTCTCATCCTTAGTAGCTAGAAAAAAAACCCATGTAAACCTACTATAATCATCTGCGACAACTAGGCAATACATTTTCTTCATTAGGCTTTTTACAAATGTTGGTCCAAACAAATCTATATGCAACAAATGAAAAAGGAAGAATCGATTGAGTTCTAATATTTCGGGACTTATAAGAGGCTCTGTGTTGCTTTCCCTTTTGACAAGCAACACGAGTTTTATCATGTTCAAAAAGTTTGGAAGGTAAACCTCTTACAAGATTTCCCTTAACCAATTTATTCATGGTTTTAATTTAATTTGACTTAGCTTCTATGCCTAAGTTTAGATTCATCATATGTGGCTTTTGCAATGAGCAAAAGTTAAACCTCTTTAGGAATGATGTTCTTTTTAAATCAACACTATATATATATTGTTCTTTATAGAAACTCTAGTAAAACTTGACTTTCATAATTAACTTAAAGTTAGGAGACAAAACAATTCATTCAGTGTCATTAAAAGAACGCTATTCTTTTTAATAACAATTGTGAGACACTAAAGAGATTAAACTTTAACTTTCTCACAAAATACACATTTTCAAAATCTAATTTACCAGTTTTAATGGTATCTTTTCCTGTTATGACAACCGTGATTTAAGCAGGTTAGTTTATACCTTTAGAAATGGCTAAGTGTCCATTTTGTATGTTTTTTGCGTGCTATGTGTTCTATTATGTATGTTATTGTGGTTTTACATTATGTGATGATGTCATTTTAGAGGTTAAATTGTGACATCCGTCAATTTCAAGTCGTTATTTTTTTCTCGAGTATTAAATATAATTTCATTTTTATGTTGAAGATGTGAAACTCTCTATTTAACGGAAGTAATTAGGGTTTACGTTTGCATATTGGTAACGTCAAAGAGAACCGGAGAATCCTAGTAAGTATCCGACGTTTATGTTATCGAATTTTCCGTAGAAATATTTTTATTACATTCTTTTTTATTTTTCGTATATTTGTCTTCGTACTATTTTTTCTTTTTACGAAAAAACGTCTAAAAATCGTACACTTTTTAACATATCGGCTTTGTTTTCATAATACCGCATTTACTAATGTGGGACAAGTTTTTTTATAACTCTTCCCATTAACCTAAGGGGGATCAAAAGTGGAAGGGATCCACAATTGACCCCCATGTGTCATCCAACCTCAAGTTTCAAGCAAACACTTGGCAATTCCCTTCTAGGCATATATATAGCCACTTTGACCCACACATGCACACACTAGACATTTTATACACTCAAAATTCTGCACTTGTCTCTCCTCCTCCTCACTTGACGCCACACACATACACCACAAACACCCATTCTTATAAATTTTTGAAGATCAAAGATTAAGCACACTAGTGAATATGACTACCTAGTGTAATCCTTGCATTTTTGAGGTGATTTAATGAAAAAAATGGTTTTAAAGAAGATTATATCAAGTTGGTGCTGAGGATTACACAAGTATTAATAAAGTCATTTTGGGTAAATACAATGGTGTTCAAAATTATTTTGGGGTAAAGTTAGCGTGGTGTAGAAGATTCCATTGTTTGGTATTTATTCATCATTTTTCTCATTTTGTTGGTATAAATCTTTACTTGTTCATTGTTGTAATTTATATTTTGATTTCATTATATGTATGTAAATGTATGAGATATTGATGATCAAGAACTAATAATGATTCAGCATGCATAGATATAGGTAAGAAATGACTACATCAAATATTAAAAACTTGATAGAAATCGTTGAAATTTAAGGTTGTTGTTACAGTAAGTCTGGATTTTTTTACTAAAGTATTAGACTTGATTTGTTTTTTACTTAGGTTGTAAAGTATTGAGTGATGATCATGTGGACTAATTGGATACTCAATGGAAGTGAAAAGTGATCTAAGTTATGTACCATTTTACCTAAAGACATCAAATCTGACCTTGCCTAGATTGAACGTATAAAATTTCATGATACGTTTCAGAGTTGTGTTAAAACTAAAACTATGAGACCTAGATAAAATGTGAAGGTTCTTATACCTATTGGATGATCAACAATTCATTTATGGTTTAATAATGGCATCAAAAAATGGTGAAAGTGAATTTTCAGCCAAAATGCCAACTTGACTTTGTATTAATGAAAGTGACCTTAATTATATATTTACTTAAAATAAGTATTAAAAATGACTCTATAATTTATAATGGTACATTTAAAGTGAAATAGGAATATAAATTTATAGTATATCATTTATGGTTTGAAAGATACAACTATTTTTGTAAGCATAAACATATAAATTTTTTTACGTCTATATCAATACTAAAAATTTGTAAAGCGTTTTTGCGACTAAAACCCGAGATGTAGAACCCCCTTTTTGGGAAACTTTTGTATGATTAACCTACTGATAAAAACTTAACCGACATCGAGAACCGAAAATTTACTATTAAACTCATAAAACAAGCTTAAAATTGCACTATATGACCATATTGGGCCATTAGGCCCAATGTATATGAATGGACCTATTGGACTTAACTTTGGACCCAACCCACTTGGGGCACCATTAATGGGTTAAGATCATGGTCTTGGACTTATAAAGGGACTAAAGTGCCTTAAATGGAGTCTTGCATAATGGGTCATATTGGGCCTTTGGATAAAAATGGTAACAAACTAGTAAAAATGAGCTAATTTAGTACTGTTAAACACATAGAAGACTATGAGGAATAAATTGGGGAATTATAAATTGTTGTTCATCATATAAGAATACATGTATTATATACCATATTAAATTTTGATCTTATTTTATCGACTAGAATTCTATGATACCATTACTTATGTATAGTTCCCGGGTGATTACGTGCCGACGTCCAAGTTCATCTATCGCCGTTACTTTCTTCCGATATTATCAAGTGAGTTCATAGCCTCACATTTTTACACTTAATTGTTTTTATAAACCCGCGAGGGAGATAACATGCTTGTTTTAAAATAGAACACAAGGGACCCGAATGTATGCTAGTAGCCTTGATTATTATAAGTTAGCTTAACTCGCTAGATAAAAGACCCGCGGAAATCATGAATTGTTAATTGCCGGGAAAAAGGCATACGCTTATACATGAAATAGTACTATTTGGAGGCTACCACCTCCGATCTGTGACGACTAGCTATCGTCTTGTGTCGGGAAAAATGACACAACGGATGCATTGTATAGAGAATAAGATTACACTCATAGGGAGGGTGTATGAGTGGGCATTTATATGAATATATGGGTAAGTTCGATGTCATAGGCTTTTAATTACTCCCCGATATAACTTTGTATGGCCACATCGTTGTATCCAGATGAATATTGAAAAATTGATACTGTGTTCGGAATTTTTTTTATTTGTTTTATATACAAACTCTATGGAGTTCACTATAATTATGTTGAGCTTTTAGCATGTTTTATCTCAGGTCCTTGAAGGTAATTCGGCGATGGAGATTTTGATTGTCGCTTATGGAAAAACCAAATGTTTTGAAGGCCCATTTAATAAATGTCATTCGAGGAATATTTCAAAAATGTTGAATGAATTATGAAATGATTTGGGACTATGATGTAACTTGAGTTATATTGTCTATTTAATCGTAGCACCCAAAGGACCTTCCCGCTGTGATATATCGAAAAGGGGGAGTTTGCATAAATGATTATTTTATTTTGTGTGCCTATGAGTTTAGTGTTAAGTATTCCATCTGTTCAGCTTGGTGATAATGGAAATGAAAGATGTGTTGCATGCATTGTTACGTCAATTCTTGGTTTTTAAGAGTTAAGCATTTATAAAAAGTGTAAGTTATTGGAAAGGAAGCATGTGAGTGAAATATGGAAGTTCGTAGTAGACTTTTCATAAATAGAAAGTGAGATGTGAAATAAAAAGTTATTTTTAGAAAGTCTAGTAGGTGGCGTTTATGTAAAAAGGTTTACTCAAATTAGCATAGGTTTTTGTAAAAAATTAAGGTAATATAAATAATGATATAAATAATAATAAAAAAATATGTATAGTGAGGGATTCGGCCGAATAAAGGGAAAAAGATAAAAAAAAACAAAGCCTAATTCTACTAAAACTCTAATTAGGTAATTATCTTTACAATATATATCAAATAAATAAAACCTTAAAAACTATTTTCTCCTCCCTCTCTTGTTTATTCGGCCGATTAAGTCAAAAGAAAGAAAAAAATCATCTTCAAGCTAGTGGTGATTTTGGTGTTTAAGGTTTGAAGATTTAAGGTAAAAACTATAATCCTTTGTATGTTAATCATCATTAAATCATGTAATAATTATTATGATGGAATTAGGGTTTTTATAAATCTATAATTAATAATAATTTAATCATGTTATAATGATTAGGGTTTAATTAGGATCATATGGGTGTAATCGATTAGGTTTAATTCGCGTTAAAACATGAATTAGGGTTTGGCACATTTTAGGGTTGTGTTTAATGTTGATTATCTTCCTTGATGGTAAACATGTTTTGGAGGTGTTTCTAGTCCTAAATGTAGTTCAGAGAGTCTACTTTTTTAAAAAGTCTTGCCTCGATGATTTTGAGTTCTGAAAGTTAGTCAAATGGTCATTGCAAGAAAAGTTATCAAAACAGTAAATACGGGTCAGATTTAGGTCAGAATTAGAGAGGTAAAACGCCTACTTAAAATTCAAATTAAGCTTATCCAAAACACAAAGGTCAAGTTCTATATGTTTATTAAACCTCCACCAAATTTAGCGCCTCTGATTGGTTGTTAAGTAGGGTAATTAGGGCCATACATTTTAGTGTGCAATCAGATCCGAATTGTGACAGTTTTGAAGTTTGATTTTATTTGGGATAGTTGCACATGTAATGGATACTTGTGAATCACAAGGTAGTTAGTTAACTCATAAATGAACCTAGGTGATTTTTGGTATAATTTATGAAGGTCAGCAAGTAAGGTTTTTAAGTTAGTAAAGATACGCTAAAATTCTGCATTTCTAAATAAAATGTAGATCACTAGAATTATGAGTAAATGAAGTGGTTAAAGTTGGGCATGGTGTCAGGGTGACCCATGGGGATACTAAACCCTTAGAAATCCATCATATGTGTGTTACATGGACTAGATCTTTTAGCTTGGTCGCGTGTAACCGTGTTTATTTATTTGTATAGTTGCGTGTTGAGATTTGGAAGCTGCGTTTGAGTATTCAGGTGAGTTTCATAGTCCCTCTTTTCACATCGCTTTTAAATTGGGATGGAAATGATGCAAATGGATTTGAAATGTTCTAATTACTGTGATTATGTGTCTTTATTTTGAAAGTGTATGGACTTTACTTGGCTATTATATGTTACGTGCTAAATGCTTATGTGTATTTGGATCGGGGGTAATGTTCCTACCCATTTGTTGTGATACTGGATCGGGGGTAACGTTCCTACCCATGTGAAGTGATGGTTTTAATGGATCGGGGGTAAAGTTCCTACCCAAGTGTTGATACTTGTTGGATCGATGGACACGTTTCGTTCTCATGCTCGTTATGGTTACATTTTCATGTTAGCTTGTATGATAGTACAGTAATTGTCCTGCCATGTTTGCATTAATCACAGTAATTGTTTATAAGCTTTGATTTTCGTGTCTTAAACCTATGACTCTCATCAACCTTTGTGTTGACGTTTTATGCATCATTTTCAGGTAACCATCTTGAGGATGTTGAAGTTAAGAAGAGTGGCTAGTGAGACTGTAGGCTTGCATGTGGAGTCATTCTCCTAGAGATTTTATTTATGTCATTTGAATTGTTTGATACTTGGTTGATATTTGATTGTTTAGACTTTTGGAGTATGTTTCCTTGTGGTATGACTTTGCTATCGTAATGCAAGACTCCTTTATCTTGTGTTAGATATTGTCATGACACATTGTGTCTTATTTGTTTATCTATTTCATTTAGTTCTCTCTATTGTTAACACCATTGTGTTTTGATGATATCCATGATGTTACGCCTTGTGTTTCCGCCTAGGCGGGGTGTGACAACTATCAAGAAGTTCGGGGAGATTCTCATCAACAACATTTTGAGCTACATTAGTTGTAGTCGTAGTGTTGATGGTTTCATTAGTAGGCATTGAGTCAACCTATGAACATTAGAGCTACTCGGACTATCGGTACTAGGTCCAAGTGGTGGTGGGATAGGTGGTTCCAGACATGATTGAATCTCAAGTGTTTTAAAAACAAAGATCAGTTTCTTAAAGGTTTTACGACTCGACACTGCTCTAATACCAATTGAAAGTCCCAATACAATGTCTATATGGAGTATAACACGTATCAAATAATCAAATAACAAAAGTAATAACTTTTCAATCGTGTAATGCTTTATTGATATGAATCAAAGTATTTCAATGTACTATGGATCGCACAAGTTGAATGACAGTGTAAGATTACCCTTTGAACAAGTAAACTTGATAATGAATCAAGTTTACAAGCAAACTTAGCTGGACAGCTGATTGAGACAGCTGACCTCGGGTTAAGTTCGACAAAGGAGTAAATTACTATAATAACAACAACAACAATAAAAGCGATAGCATTTACTCCTTACAACATTCTCTATTTATACTAATACGAGGTTGCATCCTTAGTGGAGGCAGTTGCGACGTGTCAAAAATCCTGTGGAGGCCGTACGAGGTATTAAATGCACGTCCATACTTTAGTGAACAGTTCTGCCAAATGTTCACTACTTTTACCAACCTCATACTAGGTACAGAATTTAACTTAAGCATTGTTTATCCCGCTATAAATACATGTTTAGTTTTCCTGCCATCTACAAAGAACAATCTTTTAAGTTTACCTTGTTCTTCTTCAAAGGGTAACAGGATAGTCAGAGTATTGCCACCTCTGACTCTCCTTAGAACCTCAGCGTATTCCTTCTACATGCCAGCTGATATCTATCCCAGCTGACGAGTATGTCTTTAAGTAATCTTCGACTTCCTTGACAATGTCTTTAACTTGAATACGTCTGATGTTGCTCTCTGATGCTTTGCACTCAGAGTCCTTTTACCAGCTGATGCTTTGCACTCAGCTTGGTCTTCATCACCTCTAGTCCAGCACTCAGAGGTTCTTCAAGCTTTGCACTGAGCTTGGTCTTCATCACCTCTCGTCCAGCACTCAGAGGTTCTTCAATACTTATCCTAATTTCTGTTTA
The DNA here is from genome assembly GCA_026074375.1 of Tanacetum coccineum. NCBI lineage: Eukaryota > Viridiplantae > Streptophyta > Magnoliopsida > Asterales > Asteraceae > Tanacetum > Tanacetum coccineum. Next base: position 17,171 of record BQNB010128762.1, read on the forward strand.
AATCTAGGCAAAAATCATTGGGCTCTGAATCGGCCCAACAACGTATTTTATACATGTTAATGGAACCTTTGTCAATGGCATGCAGGTGTGGGTTTGAGGTTTGTATATTTTCAAAAATAAGAATGACCCAAGAGGAATTCAGTAATACGAAAGACGAAGTTTGGAATTTGCAGAATGAAAAGACAAAAGAGCGTACAATAGTTGCTTTCTTACGAGTTGATGATGAGCATATGAAAGTGTTTGAGAACCGTGTGAGGAAAATACTTATGAGCTCTTGAAGATCTATTTAGGGATGACGACATTAACTTAGACCAATTTATATCAGATTCTTATAAATATATTTTTTACATGGAAAAGATACAACTCAGATTATTATCTCTAACAGGTCTTTGCTGCTTAAATTACAGGCTAATACGGATTATTGATGTTTATACAAACTTTGCGTATGAAGAAGTTGCAATACCTGCAATACCAGGTCGAAAATATAGCGATGAACCTTCATCATAAAATGAGCTTCTCTATAAGGCAATTCAATCTCAGGTTGGAATGCGTACAACTGTATATTGATTTTGTACTTATAACTTACCTGCTAAGACGGAGTTCATTCTTTGATTTGTACAGACCATTGTGAATTCTACCAGTAAAATTCAAGATAAAAGGTAATTCAAGTTGTATCCCTCCTGAGATCTTTTATTTTATGTGCTTAAGTACCAATTTTCTCTAAAATTCTTAGACATTTTACGGATGAATAAAACACAGATCTACAGACAAAACACAAAACTGCTCTTATGCAATGTTGTCCATTAGCAAGCAAACTTGCAGCTAATCCATGTCAAGCGATACAGGCTACTGGTAACAAATGAACTCGCATTTTATTAATAAAAGACTACCTATGTATTTTGTATCTTATAAGTCATGCTTTATTTGTAGGATCATGTACAATCAGTTGTGTCTAGAATTCAAGAGTCTGAAGTATTAAAGCATCAATTAGTAATGTATTGTCGGTACAGTATGGAATTTGGTTGAACTATTTCATGATAACATTGCAACTATAGTAACGTTTTCACAATTAAAGAGATGGAACTGTGATACTAGAGAATTGTTGGATGTTATATAGTTACAGGCTCGGGGCTGTACTACTGCTATAGTGTGAAATTTGTAGCTCGTATACTTGAGAGTTGTAGTCTATGTCCCTGTGTCCTGCTTGTTTTAACTTGGTCCCAAGCAGACCCTATATGGATCTTTATCATGCCGTTAGATACGGTCTAATGTTTGCTATAGATATTAAATTTTGTACTTTTGTACCTTACACTTGTTGATAGAAGTAGATAATTCCGCCATGTTTCTTATTTTTGAATTTCTTTGTATTTATGACGATTTATTGACACATTGTTTACTTCAATCTTGTTGTTGCAGGTATTCACGAAGTAAGTCAATAGCATCTTGTTCGAAGCAGCATGGCAACTGCTCTGCGCATGCTTAATCTTTCCTCTCTATTCATAAGGCTTTAAGGCTTAACGCTTCGTCCATTTGAAGGGAATGCTAAAGGATGTCATGAGAACCAAGACTTACCAAAATGTTATATGCAAGAACACATTCTTGTTCAAGGACAAGATTGTTCTTGATGTCGGTGCTGGGGATTCTATCTCTCTTTTTTGCAAAAGATTGTGCAAAGCATGGTTATGCTGTACGTATACAGTTCTTTCTTTCGTTTTTTTGCAAACTAGTACTGTATTGCGTGATCATTAAATAGAGGAAAAATTACATGGATCCACACGTTAAAGATTGTGTATTTGCATACTCGTTTTTTCTTATATGTTGTATTTTAATTTGGTTTATGCAGTTTAAGAATTCAGATTTTGATTTTCCTGTAAAGTTTATGTGACACTTGACTTTCATGTTTGCAGGTTAAGTGCTCATAGATGGCTGACATGGCAAAAGAGATTGTTAAAGCAAATGGCTTTTCAAACGGTAATGGCTTTTACAGATTTAAGCTCTCACGTTGTTTAATACAAAGGGTTGTTGGTAACTGATATCTTCTCATTTTAATTTTGCAG
>BQNB010128764.1:2608-19226 GCA_026074375.1 Tanacetum coccineum
TGAAAGGTTTAGTGGTTTGGCATAAAAGGCCCCTTATGTTGTATCAAGGTATGACATACGTGGTCCTTGTGGTATAATGAAGATTTTGGAACATGGCAAAGTTAGTCCCTTAGAGTGATATATGTAATTGCACACATGGTCCTTGGGACATAACGATGGTTGGGGTTTAGGCATAATATGGTTAATTGCAGTTTTGGTATTGGGCCTTTATGTAAACTGTTTTGGGCCGGATGGTATTTTAAGGGATATGGGCTTTAATAAGATTTTGGACTTCTTAGTCTTCACATAACACCTTAATGGGCTGACCCGGCCCATTAGATGGGTTCGGGTGGGCCCATTAAGTGTTTCTTCGGTTTTGGCTTCGGCTTTGACATTTGACTTTTCTGGGTTGACTTTGACTTTGACTTTTGTTGACTTTGGCTTTGATTTGACTTTGTCTTTTCCACGCTTTTCCATTCTGTGCTCGGTTTTGTCCGTTTTTGCTTGATTTTTCGTCCTTTTCTCGGATATCCGTTTCCTGCACAATATAAATGAAAACATACAAATAGAATGTATTTTTGGTACGTTTTTGATTATTTATGTCCGGTTTTGATAGAAAACGGTATGTGTAATTAAGCACATACCATACTTTATTTTTTTCTTTCAAGCCAAGCATTTCTAGTCAATGTATCTTTGAAAAATGGTACATTTATATTTTTAAGACATTGATCTTGATTAATTTTTAAAATGGGGAGGAAATTATTTTATTTACGAATAAAATCAAGCTAAGTATATACATCATTGTATTTAATACATAAAACGACGACGAATATCTTTATGTGCATGCTAAATGATTATGTGTATTTACTTGTATCGTATTTTTGTTAATAGATATTATTAAATGAGCATTGCTACTTGTAATTGAGCTACTTATTTATCTAAACACACATGCCATGTACACTATTTATTTGTTAATAGTTTTTTGGATTATGCCTAATAGGAATTACACTAGATCTCTTGCGTTAAGTTGCAAAATTGTTTGTGCACTGCATATAGGCATAGATTACTATATTTACAAGTGTTACATAAACATCTTGTAGATCACTTTGAGTGTAGTAACCCATTTAGAAATGAGAGTTAAATAGTTTGTCAAGTGTGTGAAAAATTAATGTCCTAAGATCATATGTTAAAACCCGTCACTAAAATATTTCCAACACATTAACTCTCATCCAACAAAATGTCTAAAAGTTTTCATCATCTTGCGTTGTTTGACCTTGGGTTGGTTAAACAAAATAAAAGATTGTATTAATACATTGGTAATTAAGTAAAAAAATGTATTTTTAAACTTTGCTTGTGCTTGCATTGTTCTAACATACACACATAATTATATTCTTTTTATAAACGTATAGTATTTTATAAAATATGTGTGTTGCATAAAAATGATTAGGAAAATCATTTATACACTCATAAAATGTCGAAAACTATGCATAGTATACATATCAACAAATAGTTTTTCGCACAAGCAAAAATATATGACAATCTTGAAGTAAGAAATTAACTTGTCATTATTCATCAACCTTACCTTACAACTAGTCTTAGGATTAATGGAACACACTATGAAAATCTGTATTTGTTTTCTTTTAAAACGAGTGTTCGTGAGGGTCAAGAAAGCTTTCGAATATATATCAACTCATTATTTAAACTATGATTGATATTATTATCGAATCTAATTGACAAGTTTTCGAGTATGGAAACGAAATCAGATTCTTATTTGTCTAGCTTTAAGATTATATCAAAATATAACAAGAGATATTATCTTAAACCTACATACTCTATCACACTCGATTCATATGAAAATAACGACATCCCTTTCCAAGACGATAAGATTATGCATCAGATCATAACTCACACTTGTGTAGATGATGTCATATTGAGTCTACTTGTCCAATAGTTGTGTTCAAAATATTTGGAAAATATATGCATAAAATACACAATGAAGTAGGATTGACGACTTGAATGTTTTGTCCAAAATATTCAAGTAATTTATCTTGCAATGCAATTGGTAAAGTCGTCATCTCCGAAAATCTAGACATGAGCAAATGCACAATAATATTTTCCAAATATATATATATATATTTTCTCACACTATAATATTTTCCTTCACATTCGCGTCACAAATCTAAAAAGTCAAAAGAGTCGTAGAATGGTCTTAAATCTCCTTGAGTCTTCATCCACACCTTCCTTTAATCATCATCTCCCTTTCTTCCAAATCATCCACTCTTTCGTCAAGAAAAGGTTAGATACTAATATAACGTTCCTCCAAGTAGGTTTGACAACTTGAATATTTCATCCGAAATATTCACGTATCTTTAACTTGCAATCGCAAATGTTAAAGGTCATATCCGAAAATTTCTATTCAAGCCGTTTAACAACATAAGTTAAAACGCTCTTCTTTCTATTCGACGAAAACATTATTTCTCTTCGACGAAAGCATTCTTTCTCTTCGATGAAATATTCTTTCTCTTTGACGAAAACATTCTTCCTTTTTGACGAAAACATTCTTTCTTTTCTACGAAACATTCTTTCTCTTCGATGAAAATATTATTTCTCTTCGAAGAAAACATTCTTTCTCTTTGATGAAAACACTCTTTATCTTTCGATCACACCTCTTCCTTCTCACTCAACCACATCTCTACAACCATAGAGATGGCTAATCTCTTTCCTCTACTATTTCCGCTACCACCTTTAAGATAACCTTATACCTCGTCATATGATTGTTTTATGAACATTCACAATACCCGAGAAGACCACCATCCATCTTGACATTGTCAAGCTCGCCGTCTCTATCTTCGTTTGTTTTCTTTATTATTTTTTTTTATTATAAACATCACTTCATTAGAAAAATAAGAGTTACAACAAATTAGAGGGGAGCCGAGACACTATTTGGGCCCCCACTCCTTTAGCAATAGCAAAGCAGATCCTACTAAAAATATGAATAGCAGCACGTGCCCCACTCCTTTATTATTATTATTATTATTATTATTATTATTATTATTATTATTATTATTATTATTATTATTATTATTATCCATAAATCGGTCTCTTCTTTTCTCCTAAGTCTCGATTCTAGTCTATGTTCCATTCCGTGTCGTGACAACCTAATTACTTCATCCGAAGTATTTTAAGGATTTTTAATTAGCGAAATGCAAAATAAAATGTCACTCACTAAAAAGCAAAAAAGAATCCGTTTGAAAAAATTCGTCACAACATCTCAGCTGTGGCGGTCCCCATAATCAGGCGCACCACCCCTGATTAACAGGCACCCCCAATATATGGACCGCCAACACAGCTTGTAATACCTTCATTTTTTTCCATTAACCTCAAACTCCTCTCATCTGCTATGAAAGTTGCGTGTACTACCACACCCAACCTAAATCCAATATCCTCTCTATAGATCAATGAGGTCATTTATTTCCCCCCCCCTTCCCCAAATCCCAACACTCATATTGCATCGTTGCTTATGTTGTCAAGAGTCAAGTGAATTTCATAATGAAATGTGTCTCATTATCAAACACATTCTTTATAATTGATAGACTTACAATCCATCACTCACAATAATCCCCTCCACAATACAAAACTTGGTCCTCACATCTCGCCATACTCTTGTCACATATTCCATAGACATTCTTCTCACTCTAACGTCCTTTTCACTTCTAATGAGTCTCCCCATCTCTAACGTTTCCTCTCACTTCTGTACATTTCTTCTCTCTTCTAATAGTCTTGTTACTATTAGAATTCCTCCTATATCCCTTGACAACTTAATTATTTCATCCGAAATATTTAAGTAATTTGTAAAATGCAAATGTCACTCCTTCACAAAACTTTCCACTTTCTAGAAAGTGAAGAACATAAAGAAGATATTAAATATTCAAGTGTTATTGAGTCACCACATTGTTGAGTCTCTCATTATTATTCCACCATGAAAGAACTACCACCTCATTTCACATCTCACTTTGTTCCTCAACATTGTCAACCAACAAAACACCAAACAAACCTTTAAATTCCCATCATCCACATTTGTCTCGATAGGATCATATGCACATTAATTGTTAGTGCAAATGATATATCAATATTTTCTATCAACCTCGCGTCAACACGTTCCTTCTTTAGTATCACTCATCCTTTCCCACTTTTTGGCTATATGGAATCATTTTCATTCACATCCAAGAGCACATAGTCTCCATCCCCGTCTTATTTTTCTTTTTATTCTTTGAGTGTCATTCGTCTACTTTTAAAAAGGTCATTCTCATAAGTGTCATTCTCATGAGTATAATATAATAAAATACTATAATATATATATATATATAAATAAATATATATATACAATGTATATCTACATATACATGTATATGTATAATATACATGTATAATCTACATATATTATATATATATATATATATATAATATATATATATATAATATAAATATATATATATATATATATATATATATAAATATAAATATTAAATATATATATGTAGATATACATGTATATATACATATACATTTATATGTTAGATATACATGTAATTATATATAAATTATATTAGATATATATATATTATAATATATATATAATATATAACTCATGAAATGACACTTATGAGAATGACGCTTTTTAAAATAGTAGACGAATTGACACTCAAAGAATAAAAAGAAAAATAAGACAGGATGGAGACCTATGTGCTCTTGATGTGAATTGACAAAATTCCCATATAGCCAAAAATGGGAAAGCAGAGTGATACAAAGAAGGAACTGTGAAACGAAGGTTGAAATAGAAGATATTGATATATCAATTGCACTAATCATGTTTGACATTAAAAAACAAACATCTTTATCATTCTAACCATATATCAAACATAATTTGTGAAAATTAAATTAAAACACTATTTTCTCACAAAACTATGTATTAACCCTTTTAATCCTACTAAATAATATCACAAGTGATACATAATATTGATTACATGTTACGAATTTCAAAAATAACCACAGTTAGTGTCACATTATATTGCTTTATCATATGTGATATTAATTATATATGAAATACCATGACTAATGTCACATTATATTACTTTATCACATGAGATATTATTATTATTTATTTATCACTAGTGATACTACAATGTCAAGGGTAATAAATGTTAAGTCACGGGTGAATCTTACTTTATAAAGATATTGGTATGGGGTTTAGTGGTTAGGGGTTTTGGGGTTTTGGTATAGGGTTTAGTGGTTAGAGGTTTAGGGTTTAGGGTATAGATTTTAAAGTTAATGTATATATATCACTTTTGATATTACACATAGTGGTTTGAGGTTTAAGTTTTTGGTATAGGGTAGTGGTCAGGGGTTTAGGGTTTTTGGTATATATTTTAAAGTTTATGTATATATCACTTGTGATATTATACCTAGTGGTTAGGAGTTTAAGGATTTGGTATAGGGTTTAGTGGTTAGGTGTTTAGAGTTTTTGGTATAGGGATTAATGGTTAGGGAGGGGGTTTAGGGTTATTGGCATAGAGTTTAGTGGTTAGGGGTTTAGGGTTTTTGTATAGGGTTTAGTGGTTAGGTGTTTAGTAAAATCAAGACCACCACAAAAACAACTTTGATTAATTTGCAAGACCACCACAAAAACATTAATTTTCTTATACCGTATACAACAACTTTGATCGATGGACTATTAAAACCATAAAAGTTATAACTTTCAACACACACGTGATTTTTTTTTCAAAAAGTTTACATGTATAAGAAATAATACGACTACGTAAGTTGTATGTCAATTATAAAAAGAAAAGAAAATTTGAGCTTACAGTTTACGTTGATATACGTATTGATTGCATGAAAAAACTCTTACTCTCGTGACTAGATTGCGTATATGAAGAATGTCAAACAAAAACTTTCACAAATATAACTTTAAAAAAAAACAAAAAAACAATTTGATGCTCGTAAAAAATAGTCAGCCATCTCATCCCATCTTTGACCTCACATCAAACACAAAATAGACAAATAAATTGTCAAATAAAACACGAAGACCTAGTTTTATAGATTATATATACTTGTACTAATTCAAATAATTACCTATACAGTTTTATATACGAAAAGTTTATATTATTGTTAATCAAGGAGATAGTGACCCTGCAACTTACAAATGTACTAGATTTATATTATTGAGTAGATTCTTGTGTTGAACGAAATCGTACTAGATTTCTAGTGCGACAAAATCTTAGACCTAAAAAGACTAATGTAATTTTGTAAACTATATGAAGATCTTAAACCTGATATAAAAGTTAAATAAGTAGATATCGTTCGAATCATATTAGAGATAAATCTATCGAGTCAACAAAAAGATTGGTCCAAAGATTCTAGGCGACGCATCTTCATAACTAATTAAAAATTGCTCATTCTTCCGTATTAAAAGTTCAAATTGTTTAACGAGGGTTTGAAGTGATGTAGACATTTAAATACGTTTAACCATGCATAAGTTGTCAATCACTGATCATTTATTAATAGTTTTAGTCGTCCTCTGTTGGGATGTACTATTAAAACTAAATTGGGGGTATCCGCTAAAAACTACGATAGAGCTGTTTATGAATGTCTTTGTGGTGGTCTTGATTTTACTAAAGATGATGAGAACGTGAACTCCCAACCATTTATGCGTTGGAGAGACCGTTTCTTATTTTCTGCCAAAGTTATTTATAAATCACAAGCTAAAACAGGTGAAATCAAAGGGCATTACTTGAATGCTACTGCGGGAACATGCGAAGAAATGATGAAAAGAGCTATATTTGCCAGAGAATTAAGAGTTCCAATCGTAATGCATGACTACCTAACATGGGGATTCACTGCAAATACTAGCTTGACTCATTATTGCCGAGATAATGGCCTACTTCTTCACATCCACCGCGCAATGCATGCAGTTATTGATAGACAGAAGAACCATGGTATACACTTCCGTGTACTAGCTAAAGCGTTACGTATGTCTGGTGGAGATCATATCCATGCCGGTACCGTAGTAGGTAAACTTGAAGGGGAAAGAGAGATCACTTTGGGCTTTGTTGATTTACTACGTGATGATTTTATTGAAAAAGATAGAAGTCGCGGTATTTATTTCACCCAAGATTGGGTGTCTCTACCAGGTGTTCTGCCGGTAGCTTCGGGCGGTATTCACGTTTGGCATATGCCTGCTCTGACCGAGATCTTTGGGGATGATTCCGTACTACAGTTCGGTGGCGGAACTTTAGGCCACCCTTGGGGAAATGCACCTGGTGCCGTAGCTAACCGAGTAGCTCTAGAAGCATGTGTACAAGCTCGTAATGAGGGACGCGATCTTGCTACCGAGGGTAATGAAATTATCCGCGAAGCTACCAAATGGAGTCCTGAACTAGCTGCTGCTTGTGAAGTATGGAAGGAGATCAAATTTGAATTCCAGGCAATGGATACTTTGGATGGGGATAAAGATAAGGATAAAAAGAGATAATGTTCGTTCTCTTAATTGAATTTCAATAAAACTCGGCCCAATCTTTTACTAAAAAGATTGAGCCGAATTCAACATGCATATATTTTAGATAGATCCTTATATAGAAAATATCAAATAAAAACTCGAAGACTAAACAACTCAAATCTTTCTTTTTTTGTGTTGGATCCACAATTAATCCTATGGATCCTTAGGATTGGGATATTCTTTTAGATCCTGTAGTTTCCCTGGATCGAGACAGGTATCACAACTCTTTCTACCCATCCTGTATATTGTCCTTTTTGTTCCATATTGTAATAGTTGTAATAGAAACTGAACTTATTATTAGACGAGATTTTACGAATTTTTTTTCAATACTCACACTCCTTATTAGTTAATAATCCTAGTGATTGTATTTATATGTTTATTCTGATAGAAAATACGATATTCAAATATAAAATCAATTCTTTTTCGTCGAATGACTATTCATCTATTGTATTTTTATGCAAATATGGAGCAAGAAAACTCTATGAAAAGATGGTGGTTCAATTCGATGCTATTTAAGAAGGAGTTCGAACACAGATGCAGGCTAAGTAAATCAACGGGCAGTCTTGGTCCTATTGCAAGTGCCGTTGAAAGTAAAGATCCGAGTATAAATGATACGGATAAAAACATTCAGAGTTGCGGTGGTCATGACAATTACAATAATTTTGATCTTTTTTTTGGCGTCAAGGACATTCGGAATTTCATCTCTGATGATACTTTTTTAGTTAAAGATAGTAATGGGGACAGTTATTCTATCTATTTTGATATTGAAAATCATATTTTTGAGATTGACAATGATCGTCCTTTTTGTAGTGAACTAGAAAATTCTTTTTATAGAAATTCTAGTTATCTGAATAATGGATCTAAGAGTAAGAATCCCCACCAGGATCATTACATGGATGATACTCAGTATACTTGGAATAATCACATTAATAGTTGCATTGACAGTTATCTTCAGTCTCAAATCTGTATTGATAGTTACATTGTAAATGGTAGTGACAATTCCAGTAACAATTACATTTCTAGTTCCATTTGTAGTGAAAGTGGAAATAGAACTCAAAACCGGGATGCCAGAAGGAGTGATCAAACTATACGAGAAAGTTCTACCGATCTGGATGTAAATCAAAATACAGGCATTTGTGGGTTCAATGCGAAAATTGTTATGGATTAAATTATAAGAAATCTTTTAAATCAAAAATGAATCTTTGTGGACAATGTGGATATCATTTGAAAATGAGTAGTTCTGATATAATCGAACTTGAATTTTTATGAAAGCCTTTCATTTGCTTCTCTTCGATGGAAGTTTGATTTTCCCAGAATGTATCCTAATTTTTGGCCAAATTCTTCTTCTGATGATCGATTCAACCTCTGATCAAAAAGATATACCTTGGTTATATTTCATCTCTTCAACAAGTTTAGTAATGAGCATAACGGCCCTATTGTTCCGATGAAGAGAGGAACCTATGATTAGCTTTTCGGGAAATTTTCAAACGAACAATTTCAACGAAATCTTTCAATATCTTATTTTACTATGTTCAACTCTATGTATTCCTCTATCCGTATAGTACACTGAATGCACAGAAATGGCTAAACTTAAATAAATCCAACTTTTATTTTTAGTAATAAACAATTATTTTAGAATATACTAAAAAAGAAATATTGACTATAAAATTGAGACGGATGTAGTACTTCGTAAATTCGTATCTTAAAAGATAAAAATTAAGATTTCACAACTTATAAGCTCAAAGCCTCAAAGGATGGATTTGGAGCCCAATAACGGCCGAACTCACATGGCCTTTATTGTCTCTCCTACCATTTTTGGCGTGAAACGATGCCGTTTTTTAGTGTAAAACGACGCAGTATCACCGGCCTAATCATTAGCTCAAAACCAACGAAAGTAAAAAAAATTAGGAAAATTTACAAAACGGCCCCTCAACGTTTAACTATTTACAATTTTTTTATATAATAAACTTTATTTATCAAATATATAACACATGTCTACAATTCATTCAGATCAAAAAAATACCCACGGAAAGATCTTCCAATTGCGAACAAAACGAGCACAGTATTGCAATGCTTCCGACATACGCACGATTTTATAAAAAATCGTTTTAAGGCGTGAAACGATGCCGTTTTTTTGTGTAAAACGACTCCGTATCACCGGCCCAATCATTAGCCCAAAACGAGCGAAAGTAAAAAAAATAGGAAAATTTACAAAACGGCCCCTCAACGTTTAACTATTTACGATTTTTTTATATAATAAACTTTATTTATCAAATATATAACACATGTCTACAATTCATTCAGATCAAAAAATACTCACGGAAAGATCTTCCAATTGCAAACAAAACGAGCACAATATTGCAATGCTTCCGACATACGCACTATTTTATAAAAAAATGTTGAGTTTAATATAAATAGAAAAAAAATAAACACATTTACAAAACGTACCCTCAACTTTTAACTATTTACTACTCTATTTATCTATATAACACATATCTACGGATTTATTCAGATAAAAAAACCCGCGGAAAGATCTTCGAATTGCGAACAAAACAAGCCCAATATTGCAATGCTTTTGACATACGTACGATTTTATAAAAAATGTTAAAGTTTAATATATATATATATAATTTATATATATTATTTATATATATATTATTTTTATAAATATTATATATATGAGGGGGGGATTTACATTTTTTGGGGTCCTTGTGGTTTGGTGCGTTTTTCACTTTTGGTCCAAAATTCAAAAAAGGTTTGGTTTTGGTCCAAAAGACATAGTTTCGTTCCACTTTTAGTCCAAAAGACATAGTTTCGTTACACTTTTGGTCCAAATGGACATAAGTTTAGTTCACTTTATAGTTAAAAATTTTAGTCCAAATTTACGGAATGGACTAAAAGTGGAACGAATACTTATGTTTTTGGACTAAACCAAACTTTTTTTGAATTTTGGACCAAAAGTAAAAACCGCACCAAACCACAAGGACCAAAAATGACTTAAAACTGATATATATTTATATATATATTTATTTATTATATTATAATCCGGATCGATTGAGAAGGTTTTTATTTTGAGAAGATTGGAGAAGGTTTTCTTAAATGTAGATCTTTTAACTTTTGATTCAAGATTTTCAAGCGTAAATCTATTTTTATTTGATTTATATATCAAATATGTGTAAAAATAATTCGAATCTTGTTTAAAAAATCTACTGTTTTGCATATAAGTAAAAAATGAATCTTCTATACAAATTTTAAAGGAAATCATACCCTTACTCGATTTTAGCATTGATTTGTGATATTCAAATTTGTGTTTTATTGCTTTGATTCTACTATTAAAAGATGTTTACTTTCGTGAATCAAATCAAAAAAATATGAATCCAAATTTGCTCATTGTAGATTTCTCAAATCTTCTCAAAATATAAACCCTTTCTCAACGGTATCGGAGCTTTATATTATTTCTATATTTTTATATATATATATATATTAAATATTATATATATATATATTATATATCATATATATATATAATATATATATTATTATATTTATTTTATACATGACTTGGCATATGTGACATGGCAATAAAACTATGAAATTGGCAACATCATTTAAATGCCACGTTCGAAGGTCATTTCGTTCCACATTATATTTTTTTCCGAAAATTGTTTAAAATTTTACCACTTGCTAGATTCGAACCCTGGTCATGGGTTTAAAGAAGCAGCGCTTCACCCACTAGACCATGCCAGGTTTTGTGATTAACAATGATGTCATCCTTTAATTAACCATTGACTTTTACTTTATTTTTTTTATTAACAGCAATTCTAAATTTTGTCCTGGATAATGCCCGGATTGAGTTGAATCTGCATAAATCATTTTTCCTATTCTAAACATCGTATTCAAAATCTACTCAATAGCCTTAAAACAAACCCTAAATTCACAATCTTAAATCACTCATCACCAACTTAACTTACAAGATGATTTATGAAATCACACGATACGTAATCACCATATTGCAATCATACAAAATCACATGACACATAAAATCGAAAGTCTATTGCACGATCATGCCCAAGGTTTGTGTTTGATGATGTTTCATTTTTTTCATTTTTGTTCTTTTTAAATTTGCTTCTTGAATCATTTGAAGTTAGGAAATTTTACAGATTGATAGCACCAAAATTCGAATGTTGTTGCCCTGTCTCAGTAGCAATTGATGTTAGGAAATTGTACAGTCCGAGAACATTTCTTCGACAAAGCAATACACGTCTGGACTTTCGAGAGGGTGAGAGGTATGATTTAGATAACATCCTTATTCTTTATGGTATTATGATAATATTATTCTACAACTTGGTTCTTTTTTAGATAAGTGATTTAATAGTGTTTAGTAACATTTTTAGTGATAGTAAAAGTGTGTTATATTAATCATGACGGCGAATTAAATTTAGGGTTTTGATCATGCAATTAAATCTACGGTTTCTAAACAGGTGTGTTTAATTTCAAATTCGATTTTCAATTATTGTTAACTTATTGTTTTAATTTTGATTTGTTTTGTATTATCTATTTCATTGGTCAAAATAAAAATAAGGTATGTTGTTTTTTTTTCGTTTGAATATTTTGATTCGTTTTAATTGATTAATGAGGTGAGGATATTGTTTGTTTGATTTGCAGATTGATATCGTAATGATCATTACAAAAATAATCATATTGCTTTTATGATTATGATTTTTTATTTGTTAACCGAATACATCACACATTTTTTTACTTGAATGCATGTAATTTTTATGGTTTTATATTCTGGGTCATATACAAATTATACTAGTAAGGGAAATGTCGGAATCATGTACTTCCATGTCAAACAGTTTAAAAGTTCTTATTAAACATCATTAAGATATATTTTAATGCTTTTGGCTCTCCATTTGCAGGTTCTTCAACTTCTAAGGTAACCCGAGCTCCATTTCAATGTTAATGGCTAACCGCCCACCAAATGGGGTAAGCTTTGAATTAATTGATCTTAAAGATGTATGGAGTTGGTTGTGAACTTAATAATCTTGTGGGATAATTAAGCAGTATGACCATTGCACGGTAGTTGTATCGATGGATTAGTATACTGCTCTGGACTAATTTCTTGTACTATTTTTTGTTTTTCCCTTTATTTTCCTCATCATATACTTTGGTATTGCAGAATATAAATGATTATTATTGTGCTATACACCTTACTTTTCTGCATTTAGATCTATAATGGTTTTGAGGTTATAGGAGAATAGTCGGGGCCCTAATGGCATAGAGGAGATACAATTGGATGCGTGCTTATTCATTCTTATACAAAAAAGCCATTTACAGGTATCAAACAGGTAGCTTGAACATCGTAGGTAAGGTATTTTGTGGATTCGAAACAACTCACATTCATATATCTAACATGTCTTTGTTGCTTAAATTACAGGCGATGTAGATGATTGATGTTGTGATGTGGTCATGATTTTAGATTAAATGAGGTTTATTTTAGGCAATAGCAGTTTGTTCATGATGTTACTTCAAAGTTGTCATAATGTTTTTTTTCTCTTTATGTTATTGCTTGTTTAGCTGGTTGTCTGATACATTATTGAACTTGTGTTCGGCAGGTTAGAAGTCTTCTATGTTTTGCAAGACCCGTGGCAATTCAAGCACCAGTTACCCCTAATGCCCCTGATCAGGACCTTCAAAATAAATTTAGTACTTTCGCTCATATACATACAAATGTATATATTCAACATTATTTACTTGGCATGCTTTTTTTCTTTTGGAAGAGCTAATAAATATTCTTACATGACAACTATATGCATTCTTATGGTACTTTTTTTTATGCTCAGTTATGGATAACTTACTCAAAGGGGCATAACTACTATCCTATCGGCTATGGTGCATTTACCCTTTCAACCATATGTACTATTGTCTTCCAGAAATTATTTGTACTTTGCAATGCGTCAAACACAGTCAACACTTGAGATATGGTGTATGCTCTTACATCTTTATTTTTGTCTACCTGTTACGATGGCTATAAGAGATAGTCTAATGACCTCCTTATGAATGTTTTTGCAGGCACTTCATGTCCAAAAATTGATCTTAGCAGGCAGATTACCCTCCCAACCTAACGACCTCCTTATGAATGTATGCTCATAATTTAAATTATTTCAATATTATCCAACAGTTTCAGTTTCTGCCAGTTATGAACTAGGATAGTAGTCGATAATATGTACCATTGAAACTCTGCTTAATAGCTTCCTATCATCCAGTATTCGTATGTTTAAATGATACGTTATAACAGTACTTCATTCACACTTCAATTTAAGTATGTCAAAAATGATGGCATTTGGATTTTATTTACTTTAGTAGCATACTCTACTAAGAATCTTGAACGTTATGTAATTGTGTGTTGTCACCTGGGTATCCCTTAGTTTGGTTCTTAAATTCAGAAAATATACAAAAAAAACATATTATATCATTTTTACAGAAACCGATAAAATTGTGCCCGTTAGCGGGGGTGCCTCTCCAACATGGTCCTACTACCCTATAACATGTAAAATGCTCTTTAATTTATTTTAGCAGTTGTTTCGGGAAGACTTAAGTTTCATATGCTTTTATTGATTTTTAGATGTAATTTATGACATACCAAAGTTTTGTTAAAGGTCATGGATATGATTTATTTTTCAAAACATGTTGTTTAGTTAGCAATGTTTTTAATGATATTCTAAAAGCCTTTCACACGTCCGGCTTCTTTAATCCGGTTGAGGAATACTTATTCCATTGACATGCCCTCATTTTTGGATTTGTAGGGCTAACTTGACATTGATCAGGCATACATAATTTATTTGGTCTGTGTTATAACAGCCTTTGCTATGTTGGTCGTTATTGAACATTCACCTATTATCTCAAAAACTTATTGCACGACATGGGTTATATGTGCCATTCAGCCATTTGTTTGATTGAGGTTTCTACCTTGCTTATCCTAGATCCAAATTGTAATTCTTACATTCATTTTAATGACACACGTATTTGAAAGATGCTGTTGTGTTCACATACTAAACTAATCGATATTAAGAATTTTTAGCGTGAGTGGATCCTCATTTTCCTCTACTACTCGGGCACACATAAGCTATGGAAATCCGTGACACGTGCTACACATGAATGTGATCTTTGAAGTTTAGTTTTTGTTTGCCTTTCTTTAAAAATTCCTCTATATTCTAAAAAAACTTACCCATGATCCATGCCCTTTGGTGTTTTGTAATATTAAGATACGGTTCTATAAAATATGTTGGTCCTTTATAATTGTTTACATGATATGTTATTATTATCAATTAACTTTATGAGGCTAGCCCGGACAGCTATGAAACAACCCTTCACATTGCCGCTATCGTTGACAATAGTACGCAACTTAACACTTGGTCAAGAAGCGAAAAGAATTGTTGGGAATTACAAACCTCTAATCAAGGACACAATTGCTTAGTGCTTATGACAGACTGTGAATACAAGCCGGATGACGAGCGAGATAAACACTAGCATGATATACGTCTTTATATTTGCCCAGTGCTTTATGTCCTATTTGAATAGGCGTTAGTGTTTTTTTTATATAGCATATTTATTATCTTTTGTATAAAACCGACAATTTATTTTTGTGGTCATTTTATGTTTCGGATGTTTTGCGCTATTCAATATTTATTTACGTTCACTTATAATTATTCCTATTATTATGAAGCAAACCCGCCCATCGGGCGGGTCATGAAACTAGTATATATATATATATATATTATAACTATTACATATATACAATCACATACTACAATCTCCAAGTGAGACGCAAAATATTTACTTCGACGCACCCACAAATGTACAATAATTACATTGGCGTTACGCTTCGTTTACCATAAAGTTTCTATTTTAGAAAGTTACCGAAAGTAAGGATAATATAATCCGACTTCATATTTCATCATTATTTAACTAACATTACGAACCCTTTGCTTATTATAAACCATATTCAAAAGTATACGCAAGTTTGACTTTCAAAAGTCAATGTTCGTTGTTGACTTTTTACACCAAAAATTACCAAACTTCATTTGGCCGTAAAATCTTCGTTTTTAAGAGTTACAAGACCCACTTTATATCAAAACGAACCTTAGAACATCCTTTATCATTTTTAAAAGCCTAAAATAGATTTCAAAAATTTCTTGACATGCTACAGGTCGGTCAAACTTTTTGGTCAAACATATCATGTACAAAACCCATTAAAATGACATTTTTGACTTAAACCAACTATCAAAATGTGTTTAACTAGCCTATTTACATGTACTAAAGCCATCAAACTTCAAATAATAACCAAATGTACTTTCAATAATTTGCGCACTTGAATCTTATAGCACACAACATATAATACGCAATATCACCAAATTAATCACATAAAAATGTAACTAGAATACTCACAAAGCTATAATAAAATTTAATTTTAGTTCCCTCTTGTGGTTTGAAATCAGACGAGACCCAAAACCAAACAACCAACATTTAGATCAAAATCACATGAACTTGACCAAAATTTTAACTTTCAAAATACTCATTGCATGTAGGTTTTTATTAGTGGGATGCGTAGGCCTTGATGAGAGGATTAAGAATATGTAATTAGATTTTATCGCATGTCGGAAAATCGACGGGAAATAGGTGTGTTTGGGGTGGCCGGTCGTGGAGGGTGAACAAGGGAGGGATAGAGCAAATTTTTTGTAAAAGAAATTATAAGTGTGTGTTTTGTGGTATTTATAGGAAATAACTTTGGACACTTGACACTTTTAGTCCCTCCATCCTTAAGTCCTTTTACTTGTAGTACAAAGTTATTTGTTTCGTTATTTTAGTCTGCCAAAAACTCGAGTCACACCACTTTCGTAAATATTTTTATTCCGTCCCACTAATTTACTTTAAAACATTTAATAAAACGTTAAATCACGTAAAACACGACCTTTAAACACGGTTTTTACAAAAACTCGAGAAAAAGCCATAAAACACAAAAATAAGATAATCACGCTCTCGGAGTGATAATATATAATTTTTTCTAGCTTTCTCGGAAGCTAAAAA
>BQNB010128765.1:0-19226 GCA_026074375.1 Tanacetum coccineum
CATATGTAAGTATATATATATACATATGTATATATACATATGTATATATATAGATACATACATATGTATATATATATACTTACATATGTATGTATATATATACATACATATGTATGTATATATATACATAAATATGTTTATATATATATATATATGTGTGTGTGTGTGTGTGTGCGCGCGCGCGTGCTAGATTAGTGACTGCAATGTAGTAGCTTCCTAAGGATTTACGTAGAGATGATTTAGTATAAAATGTGGCTTATTGCTTTTTCTAAAATCATTTATGTTTATATGCCATTGTCTATGATGTGGTAGAATAGTGACCGTAATGCAGTAGTTTTCTAAGGATTTACATAGAAATGATTTAGTATAAAATTTAGCTTGTTGTTTTTTCTAAAATCAGTTATGTTTGTGTGTTATTATGTATGATGTGGTAGAATAGTGACTGTAATGCAATAGCTTTCTAAGGATTTACATAGAGATGATTTAGTATAAAATATGGCTTGTTGCTTTTTCTGAAATTGTTTATGTTTATATTCTATTGTCTATGATGTGGTAGAATAGTGACCGTAATGCACTAGTTTTCTAAGGATTAACATAGAGATGATTTAGTATAAAATGTGGCTTTTTGTTTTTTTCCAAAATCGTTTATGTTTGTATGCTATTGTCTATGATGTGGTAGAATAGTGATTGTAATGCAATAGCTTTCTAAGGATTTACATAGAGATGATTTAATATAAAATGTGGCTTTTTACTATTTTCTGAAATCATTTATGTTTATATGTAATTGTCTATGATGTGGTATAATAGTGACCGTAATGCAGTAGTTTTCTAAGGATTTACATAGAGATGATTTAGTATAAAATTTGGCTTGTTGTTTGTTCTGAAATCGGTTATGTTTGTGTGTTATTGTGTATGATGTGGTAGAATAGTGACTGTAATGCAGTAGCTTTCTAAGGATTTACATAGAGATGATTTAGTATAGAATGTGGCTTGTTTTTATTCTTTCCAAAATCGGTTATGTTTGTTTGTTATTGTCTATGATGTGGTAGAATAGTGACCGTAATGTAGTAGTTTTCTAAGGATTTCCATAGAGATGATTTAGGGTAAAATGTGGCTTGTTTTTATTTTTTCCGAAATCGGTTATGTTTGTATCTTATTGTCTATGATGTGGTAGAATAGTGACTGTAATATAGTAGCTTTCTAAGGATTTACATAGAGATGATTTAGTATAAAATATGGCTTGTTACTTTTTCTAAAATCGTTTATGTTTATATGTATTGTCTATGATGTGGTAGAATAGTAACCGTAATGCTGTAGTTTTCTAAGGATTTACATAGAGATGATTTAGTATAAAATTTGGCTTGTTGTTTGTTCCGAAATCGGATATGTTTGTGTGTTATTGTGTATGATGTGGTAGAATAGTGACTGTAATGCAGTAGCTTTCTAAGGATTTACGTAGAGATGATTTGGTATAAAATGTGGCTTGTTTTTATTTTTTTCCAAAATCGGTTATGTTTGTATGTTATTGTCTATGATGTGGTAGAATAGTGACCGTAATACAGTAGTTTTCTAAGTCTTTCCATAGAGATGATTTAGTATAAAATGTGGCTTATTTTTATTTTTTTCCAAAATTGGTTATGTTTGTATGTTATTGTCCATGATGTGGTAGAATAGTGACTATAATGCAGTAGCTTTCTAAGGATTTACATAGAGATGATTTTGTTTAAAATGTGGCTTGTTGTTTTTTTCAAAATCATTTATGTTTATATGCTATTGTCTATGATGTGGTAGAATAGTGACCGTAATGCAGTAGTTTTTTATGGATTTACATAGAGATAATTTAGTATTAAACGTGGCTTGTTGTTTATTCCAAAAATCAGTTATGTTTGTATGTTATTGTGTATGGTGTGGTAGAATAGTGACTGTAATGCAGTAGCTTTCTAAGGATTTACATAGAGATGATTTAGTATAAAATGTGGCTTGTTGTTTTTTCCGAAATCGTTTATGTTTGTATGCTGTTGTCTATGATGTGGTAGAATAGTGACTGTAATGCAGTAGCTTTCTGAGGATTTACATAGAGATGATTTAGTATAAAATGTTTCTTGTTGTTTGTTTTGAAATCGGTTATGTTTGTGTGTTATTGTGTATGATGTGGTAGAATAGTGATTGTAATGCAGTAGCTTTCTAAGGATTTACATACAGATGATTTAGTATAAAATGTGGCTTGTTGATTTTTCAAAAATCGTTTATGTTTATATGCTATTGTCTTTGATGTGGTAGAATAGTGACCGTAATGCAGTAGTTTTCTAAGGATTTACATAGAGATGATTTAGTATAAAATGTGGCTTGTTGTTTTTTTCGAAATCGTTTATGTTTGTATGTTGTTGTCTATGATGTGGTAGAATAGTGATTGTAATGTAGTAGCTTTCTAAGGATTTACATAGAGATGATTTAGTATAAAATGTGGCTTGTTATTTGTTTCAAAATCGGTTATGTTTGTGTGTTATTGTGTATGATGTGGTAGAATAGTGATTGTAATGCAATAGCTTTCTAAGGAATTACATATAGATGATTTAGTATAAAATGTGGCTTGTTGCTTTTTTTGAAATCGTTTATGTTTATATGCTATTGTCTATGATGTGGTAGAATAGTGACCGTAATGCAGTAGTTTTCTAAGGATTTACATAGAGATGATTTAGTATAAAATGTGGCTTGTTGTTTTTTTCGAAATCGTTTATGTTTGTATGCTATTGTCTATGATGTGGTAGAATAATGACTGTAATGCAGTAGCTTTCTAAGGATTTACATAGAGATGATTTAGTATAAAATGTGGCTTGTTTCTTTTTCTGAAATCGTTTATGTTTATATGCTATTGTCTATGATATGGTAGAATAGTGATTGTAATTCAGTAGTTTTCTAAGGATTTACATAAAGATGATTTAGTATAAAATGTGGCTTGTTGTTTTTTCCGAAATCGTTTATGTTTGTATGCTATTGTCTATGATGTGGTAGAATAGTGACTGTAATACAGTAGCTTTCTAAGGATTTACATAGAGATGATTTAGTATAAAATGTGGCTTGTTGTTTGTTTTGAAATATGTTATGTTTGTGTGTTATTGTGTATGATGTGGTAGAATAGTGATTGTAATGCAGTAGCTTTCTAAGGATTTACATATAGATGATTTAGTATAAAATGTGGCTTGTTGCTTTTTCTAAAATCGTTTATGTTTATATGCTATTGTCTATGATGTGGTAGAATAGTGATTGTAATGCAGTAGCTTTCTAAGGATTTACATAGAGATGATTTAGTATAAAATGTGGCTTGTTGCTTTTTCTGAAATTGTTTATGTTTATATGCTATTGTCTGTGATGTGGTAGAATAGTGACTGTAATGCAGTGGCTTTCTAAGGATTTACATAGAGATGATTTATTATAAAATGTGGCTTATTGTTTGTTTCAAAATCGGTTATGTTTGTGTGTTATTGTGTATGATGTGGTAGAATAGTGATTGTAATGCAGTAGCTTTCTAAGGATTTACATAGAGATGATTTAGTATAAAATGTGGTAGGAAATGAACGGTAATGCAGTAGGTTTTTTAGGTTGTTCATATACATGATTTAGTGTAAACGTGGCTTGCCGTTTTTAGCGAATTTGATTGTGTTTTCTTGCTTTTGTCAGTGATGTGGTAGGAAATGAACTGTAATGCAGTAGGTTACTTACGTTGTTCATATGCATGATTTAGTTTAAACGTGGCTTGCCGGTTTTAATAAGTTTGATTATGTTTTCTTTCTTTTGTGTGTGATGTGGTAGGAAATGAACTGTAATGCAGTAGGTTACTTACGTTGTTCATAGAAATGATTTAGTGTAAACGTGGCATGCCGGTTTTAACGAAATTGATTGTGTTTTCTTGCTTTTGTCTGTGATGTGGTAGGAAATGAATTGTAATGCAGTAGGTTACTTACGTTGTTCATATGCAAGATTTAGTGTAAACGTGGCTTGCCGTTTTTAACGAAATTGATTTTTCTTGCCTTCTTTTGTCTGTGATGTGGTAGGAAATGAACTGTAATGCAGTAGGGCTTTTACGTTGTTCATATGCATGATTTAGTGTAAACGTGGCTTGCCGTTTTTAACGAAATTGATTTTGCTTGCCTACTTTTTTCTTTGATATGGTAGGAAATGAATTGTAATGCAGTAGATTACTTACGTTGTTCATAGGAATAATTTGTTTAAATGTGGCTTGCCGTTTTTAACAAAATTGATTTTACTTGCTTCCTTTTTTCTTTTATGTGGTAGGAAATGAACCGTAATGCAGTAGGTTACTTACGTTGTTCATGGGCATGATTTAGTGTAACCGTGGCTTACCGATTTTAACGAAATTATTTGTGTTTTCTTCCTTTTGGCTGTGATGTGGTAGAAAATGAATTGTAATGCAGTAGGTTACTTACGTTGTTCATATGCATGATTTAGTGTAAACGTGGCTTGCCGTTTTTAGAGAAATTTTTTTGCATGCCTTCTGATTATCTTTTAAAACTAGACCTTTCATATATATATAATAAAATATATATAATAAGGATAATCTAAAAATAATCAATGAAACCGAGAGTAGTATGGTATGATATTCCCGGGTCGTTTATCCCCAACGAGGAGCGAATTGGAAAGTCGAAAGTTGGTTTGAATTACGATGCTTGAATGGAAAAAGATTTGGATTTTAATTAGAATGCAAAAACAATTAAGGAAAACCTAAAACGAAAGCTAGAATGAGTAAATCCTAAAACGTGGATGGGAGAGTAAAAACGTGAGTTAAAACAAAACTAAATTATCCAAAAATTTAACCCTAAATGATATATAACTTTTTGAAAAAGCTAACAATAAGCAACTAAAAAAAAGGAAAATTTTTTGTAACTTGCAAATAAGCACGAAATAAGCAAAACAAAATGGCAGTATTAGCAAAAACAACCCAACAATAAGCAACTAAATGACAAATAAGCTAAGATATGTCCTACACTACACCTATTAAGCAGCTAAGAACAAAAATAAGCTAAGAATTTAAGACAGATAAGCTAGAAAAACAAATAAGACTCAGCAGTACTAACTTAAAAAGTTAGTGCTGCTAGCTTCAACTTAGTACTGCTAGGCTTAATAAAACACAATGAAATAAGAATTAAGCAATTAAGCTAAAACAGATATTTAACTACCCCTAATGAGCACTCAAGCATAAAAATAAGCAACTAGAATAAGCTAGAATGGCAAATAAGCTAAAAAATAAACACTTAAAATTAACTTTTAAAAAGGAAAATAAGCTTAAATAAGCTCTAAACTAAAGACAGTAAGCGGAAATGGGCTAAATCTACTCTAAAAAGCTAAGCTAATCCTAATCGCAAAAATAATAAAGCTAATATGCAAAAATGCACTAAACAGCACTATCAATACTACCAGACTCAAACTAACTACGCTATCCATACTTACGTAGAGTTATGTACAGTTAGGTAAAAGCCATAAAAAAACTACAGTACTAAAATATGGATTAATACTACTGTTCCAAACAGCTCTTATAAGTTTTCAAAAATCATTTTTTTTTCTATTTTCAAGCAACAAGCTGATACGATCCTAAAAAACATTCAAAACAGATCATCAAATAACAATATAAGACACTTATAAGCAGACTTCAATCAATAATAAGCACTTAAATAAGCTAAATTAATCCAATAGTATTACTCATGAACTACCAGTACTAACAAATTACACTACCAGTACTAACTGAATACACAACAGTACTAACTAAGAAATTCGCACAAATCACTTTTAAACTAAAAAACTAAGCAGATAACACTAACATTATACAAAGCAGAAATAAGCAACAATTCAATGGCAACTTAAGCAGAAAATAAGAGAAAAAAAAAAACAGTTGTAAGAGCATATAAAGGACAAGAGAATTCAAAGCAAAACTAAAAATAAAACGGCATGAATACATTAAGTCCGCATAAGCAATGCATCAACGAGTCATAACTAAGCATAAAAAGTGACAGAAAATATACAAGTTAAAAAGCACTGTACAGTAATAAAGTAAAATAATGAAAAGAACTTACTTGCTACCCTTGCTCTAAACATGGAATTAAAGAACCTAAATAAGCTCTAAAGACCTACCCAGCTTATAAATAAGCACTCTACTGAACCCATAAGAACTTCCTTTATTTGCTTATCATCCAAAAGCTTAAAATGCCAAATTCCTTACTAATGAAAACTTAAAATCTTAGATAAGTTTTTAAGAAAGCTTATCCAAAACACCCTGAGTTATAAAAGCTTAGAAGAACTTATGAAAAGAACTTTTGAACTTAAGACACTTAAATCTGGAAAATGGGTTTAAAGAAGAACAAACTTGAATTTCATTAACTTGAAAAAATACAATACTTGGGAATTAAAAGTGCATAAAACTAACTGGAACTAAACTAGGTTAAAAAACTACATATTATCAAGGGCTTACAACTGCCCTATTTATACAAACCCAGGAAATTCTAGGTCTTGTGTTTCTTTGTAGAGAGACTTCAGCTTGTGTGTTTGTTGTGTGAGTGCGCCTAAATCACCTAATCATGCCAGGTCCATTTTTTGAGTAGTCCCAAGCAAAATGATCTTGACCATTGATTTCTTTAATCATTTTCTTTTGCCGAATGAGGGAGTTGGGGATTGCCAAGGTGTTATTGATCCATGTGGGGTGTGGGGTTTATAGTTTTAATGAGTTTTTGTTGTTTGCTAGAAAAGGTGAGGAGACAATAACATACTATGGGTACTGTTCATTGGCGGGAAAGAGGGGTTTATGTCTGTTTGTTTGAGGGTGCAGGGGAAAGGTTTGTGGAGTTGGCAAAACAAGCCCTCCAAGGTGTATGTATATCTTGCAATAAAGGTCCCTTGTGGTGGATTCAACTTTGGGGGATGGCAGAAATGCCCCCTCAAAGTATATTGAGTTTTGCAAAGTTAGTCCTTAAAGGGACTAACGAAGGTTAAATGGGAATGGACCTTAGCAGTTTGGGCCGGCTATAATGATAAAAAGAAATGGGCCTTTTTATTTAAACCTGGGCTTAAAGTCTTCATGTAATATACTAATGGGCTTGTCCGGCCCATTAGATGGGTTCGGGTGGGCCCATCAAGTATTCTTCGATGTCGGCTCCGGTTTTGACCGTTGACTTTGTCTTTCTTGAACTTTGGCTTTGATTTTACTTTGGCTTTTCCACGCTTTTCCATTCCGTGCTTGGTTTTGTCCGTTTTTGCTTGATTTTTCGTCTTTTTCTCGGATATCCGTTTCCTGCACAATATAAATGAAAACATACAAATACAATGTATTTTTTGATAAGTTTTTTGTCATTTAAGTCCGATTTTAATAGTGAAAAGTATGTGTAATTAAACGCATACCAATCATAACAATAACATTTTCATAATAATTGTGTTTGTACAATTACTACACTATGACTTGTATTCAAACTGTTTTATCAAACCTAGAACTTCAACCACTCAACCTTTGTGTTGACTTTTTAGCATGTTTCGTCTCAGGTTATTGAAGAAATAGACGGGCAGGACGGTAGCATGGCCTTCGAAGATTGCTAAACTGTTATCATTCACATTGTAAAGGAACTAGATTTTAGGACTTTTCTCCTTTGTAAAACTCTGATTTGAAATGAAAGATAACGTATCTTTTTGAACAAACGTCTCTTTGGGTCATTTTCTATGATTATAAATGTTGTTCAACGAAGTAAAATTACCCCATGATTAGCTCTCCGCTGCCTATATTGTAAAAGGGGGTGTTACATGCATCTCCTCTATGTTGTCTTGAAAAGCAAACCAATTGGAATTCGTAAACAAACTGACATGGTCATCACCTAGCCATGCTTTCACCCACATATTTGAGCCCTGCAAAGTGTATGACAATGTCAAACCTAAATTACATCCTAATAGAAAATTAAAGAGACTTTTTTTTGGAAAAAAAGGGACCATCCCGGCAAATATATAAAGCATAAAAAATTAACAAAACTTATATGGACATACCATATTCGCAAGACTAAAATGGCATTCCCAAAAACATGCTTAGAAACATGCATAATAGCGAAACTAGCCTATATGTGCCCGACACATAAACAAAGTAAAAATAAAAAAGACTACAAAACTGAATATATTTTCTACAAAACGAATAATCACCATAATTCTCCAAATTGTCTTTAGTCTTCACAAAAGGAAAAGTCCAGCCTAATATCATATTGGCTTGGTAGCAAGTTTTAACACACGTAAAATATATATATATAATATAATACTTTAAAAGAGTAATTAAGAAAATTACCAAGGTTACCCTGAAAATTCACTCGTCATAAATGTATATAGGAAGGTATTCGAGAGGCGAGTAGCGCGTAATGCGGTGTAAGAACAGCGGGCGGGGGGTGGCGGGCTGGGCAGGGGCGCGAGCGCTATGGAGGAGGGGCGCCGGGGGGGGGGGGGGCGTCCTTGAATCAGTTTCTTCACGCGCGCGCGTGATGGACGCTCTATTCTCTATAACAATGTTGTGCGCAGGGATCGCGGGGAGCTAGATGTAGAGCGACGCGGATGGGATGTTCAGTAGTATTGACATAGATTGGAAAGAGCAAAGATATTTGATAATCATATCTACAAATAAAATAAAAAATTAACAATTAAACAAATACGGTAAAATAATAAAACGCGACTAATAAGTAAATAAACTAAAATTAACCCCTAAAAATGTAAACTAAAATTCTAAACCTAAGATAGGATAAAAGAAAATTTTAGGAAAAAGAAAAACTATTTTTGGCTTTTTAGATTAAAAGATATGATTTTTCTAAAATTTAAACTACTTAAAAACTATAAAAAAAATTAAAAATAAAGTCCTAAAATTTTTATAAAAATTATACTAAATAAAGAAAATGTGCAGAAATTTTCTAAAAATAAAAGCCCTAATTTTTATCTTTTTATAAAAGTTTAATTAAACTAATTAAAACCTAACCCTAATTATTAATTAAAACTAAATAAAACTAACTTAGGGACTAACTGTGTAAAAGACTTAAGGATTAACTGGGTAACTAGCTAACTAACGGGAAGGACTAACTGAGTAAATTTAAAATTACAATTTCTACCCTGAGGCTCAACCCGACTACAAGTAAAGTCCTTACTAAAGCTTAAAAATAAGACGAACTAAAAAGTGCTTTTTAGGGAAAACTTAAAAGAGAAAAGTTGTAGAATAAGCTGATGGAAGTAACTTTAATAAAAGCAATAGATGCTGAAATCCAAAGATAAGCTCATAAACAGCTTATCAATAAGCTGTTTACAGAAACTAGTGAGTTAAGCTCACTAGTGCTTTTTAACTTACGAGAAGCCAAGTAATTCATTTTGAAAAAGGAAAAGTGATTTAGAAAGCTTAAGATGTGCTTAATCTATTGATGAAAAGAGATTTGAGCTTAACACACTAGAGAACCACTGAAAATGATGATGAAAGTAGCTGGTATGTGTTTAATTACACATACCTTTTACCTTTAAAAACGAGCTAAAATAACCAAAAACGGACTTAAAATGCCAAATATACGCTTGTTTTGCTAATTGTATTGTGCAGGAACGGATAATTAAGAAAAGGACGAAAAACGAAGCCAAATCGACAAAACCGGACTCGGAATGGAAAAGCAAGGAAAAGACAAAGTCAAAGTCCAAGCCCAAGCCTGAAAAAGTCAACCCAAGTCAACCCCGAAGCCAAAAGTCAAGAAATATAAGTTTAGGGACTAAACTTGTAAATCCCTAAACTTATATTATAAGAGCGAAAAAAAGAAGAAAAGAAAACAAGGGTGCAAACTGCCAATATGGCAAAGATATACTCCAAGGGGCAAAGCTGCCAACTCCCCTAACTTGTACACCCAAGGACTAGTGGTGCAAAGAGTGTTATAACTCTTGGGGACTTGTTTTGCCAAGTCCCCAAAAGTTATAACAACACAAGGACGATGAATGCAACAAGTCTTATAACCATGAGGGACCCTTTGTGCCATCTCCCATAAACTTGTACTCTGTCTCCCCCAAACTAGTTTTCCTGCCATAGCCAACCCCAAAACCCAAAGCCTGTGTTACCTTTTCCTTCTCCCCATAACACTCAACCTCACACCAATACACCATGGATCAAACCTTCACCCCCTCTCCACTAAACCCTTTTTGCCATGTTGGATTCCATACCTACAACTCGGCTCCATGGCAGGATTAAGGTCAAGATTGTTTTTGTTGCTCTCACCAACAAACCACAACAAAGAACTGGACATCTATAAAAGAAGAAGAAGACAGATAAGTTAGCGAGTAGTTTTTTAGAGTTTTTAAAATTCTCTTTGTATTTTTTTTCAGTTTCGTGTACTGTTGCAATTAAGTTTTTTTTAAGCCTTTATTTTCAGTTGTACCTTTGTTATTTCAACTTGTACTTAATCATTGTGAGCAATATAATTCAGTTTTTGAGTTTCAATTGTTTTTTATTTCAATTTTAAGCTGTTTTACCTTAAGAAGCTCTCAATAAGCTCTTTTGAGCTTATTCCTGTTCATAAGCTCAAATTCAGTTAAATCCTTATTTTAAGTCATTCATTCTTTCATTTTGTTCATTTCACATTTAAAAATGATCACTAGAGGTCATTTGATGCATTTTGGAGGCTTTTGAGAAGCAATAAGTTAATATAGCTTATTGAGCTTTAAGCTCATTGATTTAGAGGCTAAGGAGCCATTAGGTTCAGGTTTTAAGCCACTCATTCAGATAGAGTGGCTTGGTTCTGAGACAACAAAAAACTCAGGTTTCATTTTCTAAAATTCATTTTAGCTTATACATAGCTTAATTCTAGTAGCTTATTTCTTTGTTTTCTTAGTGCTTAATCCTGTTTAGTATTGTTTAGATTAGTTTAAAAATGCAAGTGATTTAAACTTTGGTAGTTAGAATCCAATGAGCTCTCATTACTTTAATTCTGTCATAGTTATATAGGAGGCTAGTAGAGAAAGTAGTTTAATTCTACTAATAAGCTGTTGTTTTTAGTGGTAATTTAGCTTTATTAGACTAGTATTAGTAAGAGTGGATAAAAGGTTTCAACTGATTTAGTAAAATAGATTTGAAATGTTACTAAGTTTTGACAGTCAAAGAGTTAAGAGTGGTTTTGGTACAAGCTTTATTTGACTTTTAAAGTCAACTTAATTTTGTCAAAATCTTTTATAAAGTTGAGTTAGGTCATATGATCAAGTTTAAAACAGGTTTTAAAAGATAGTTAATAGAATTCAAGAATTGTGAGCTTAAAATTTCTTTGCCAGCACCAGGGCAGTTTTGAGAATTAAGTATTTTTAGTTTTAAAGACATTCATGGCAATTTAGAGGTAACTTTGTGTTAGTGTACATTTATATACATGTAATGAGTTAGTTAAAGAGTCTAAAGTAGAAACTAAGCCTGCACTTTTGTTTCTTTGCCAATTGCATCAGCAACAACAGGTTAAAACTGTTGTTGCTAGTCACATTTTTAGAATCTTTTTAGCTTTAGTGATTAGGAGTTAAAATTTGATTTTAAGCATTTACATAGTTCTCCATTAGTTTAGTATAGATAAGCTTTAAACCTTCAATATTAACCTGTTGATTAGCTTAAAATTCCTTAAAAAAATGGTGTAGTAGCAGTTTGAACTTTAGCTTATTTTTCTTTTTGATTTTTAAGATCCAGTGGTTTTTACCAAAATCCTTATATCTAGTTTTATTCAACATTCATTTTAGAACTTATTTCCAAACTTTTAAGCTTTAGGATAGATATTAGCGTATTAGCTTATTAGGGAGAGCTTAATCTCAGTTTAAGCCTAAACCTTGCACTTTTTGCAAGCAATTTTATCCTTTACCTTGTTTACTTGTAGCTTATTACATTTTAGATATTTTTAGTACACATCATAAGTATCAAGTAGCATCTTTTGGTTTTCAGTTTCATCTAGTAATAAGCTAGAAATAAGCCAAAATGTGAATAAACTGTCAAACCCCTAGTTTCTGTGAACATATTTAAAAAGCTTATTTTCCAGCTTATTGAGTGGACAAAAGTAGAAAGTGCCTTTATTAAAGTTGTTTAGAATAAGCTTCTTTATAAGTTTGTAGTTTTGAGTTTTTGCTGAAACTCACTTTTTCAATAAGCCAAAAATAAGCAATTCGTAGGGTCTGTTTTGTAATATTGCAATAGTATAAGGTTACCCGTTTTCATTAAAGTGTAAATTGCCAATAGTTACCCCGCCTACCCTCTTCTTTCTTTTATTACAATTTCTACCCTGTCTTTTTTTAAAAATAAAATAGGTTTAATATTTTTCAAATTAGTTTTTATTAAATTAGGGTTTAGATTTTAATTGATAAAATTAGTGTTCAATTAACTTATAAAAATTAGGGCTTCTTGTTCCATTGATTTTCTGCACCATTTATGTAGTTAAAAACCATTTTTCCTTATTTTTCCAGTTTAATTTGTATTTTCTAGGAATTTAAATAGATTTTAAGTAATTTCTTTTTTCTTAGAAAAATCATAAAAAAATAGAAAAATAGTCAAAAAATTTTGATTCTTTTTGCAAAAATTTTCTTTTTAAATCTAGTATTTTTGAAAAATAAAAGTAAAATTTTAGTGTTAAGTTTTAGAAAAAATTTATTTTTGTTAATTCATTTTTCTTTAAAAATTCAAAAATAGTTAAAAAATTCTAATTCTTTTTCCTAAAATTTTCTTTTTAAATTTGTGATTTTTAGGTATAAAGTTTGTTAAAAGTAGTGCCTTAGATTCTAAATTCTCGTTTTAGCTCACGTTTTTAATTTACGTTTGTTAATTTTTCGTAATAGTTAAACGTTTTTAATTATGTAATTGTTTCTATAGTTTAATTGTGCTATTGTATTCGTAGTGTAATTCAAAATTCAAAAAAATCTCCTTCAATCTCAAATCTTCGACTGTATCGATTCTCTAGCACAGCCTCGTTGGGGATAAACGACCCGGGAACATTCTATACTACTTCTCGGTATTATTTTATATTTTATTATATTATATATATTTTAAGGTGTAGTTTGGACGGATCAAATTTTGGCGCCGTTGCCGGGGAGGCGTGAAAACGAGATATCGTACAGTTTGAGACAATTTGTTTTTGAATCCTTGAATAATTCCCTTTTATAAACATAGAAAAAAAATACAAAAATATTTTTATTTTCTTTTATTAGTATAATTATCATATAAAAGCAAAAAAAAACCAAAAAAAAAACATTGTCTATGAAAAAGAAATAAAATTCATAAATTGGTAAAAATACCAAAATATAATATTCTCAATCGAGTATTATCATAATAACTTCCCGGTGAACTGTGGTTCCCAACTCGAACAAAAGATTTAAAACTTGCCCTTTGTGTCACTTGTGAAATACAACGACGAGCTCACCTAATTGATAACAAACATAAGAGGGTGTATAAAGGAGAGGGATGTATCCGAGGAACTACGACCCGAAAGGAGAAAGGGTTTTTATAGCTTCGCGGCTGTTCCCGCTCTCCGCTCCTTTGTGCGATTAAGTCTTTTAAAGAGCTAACCGTGAAACGAGTTGACAATTGGTTTAATTGTCTTATCTCATTTGTGGTGTCCGATAAAATACATTGTGAATTAATGAGCAAAACAGAAATAATCTTCTTTTTCTTCCATATCATATTAATTCCTTTTCTATACATCTCATATGTTTTTAATTCTTATGTACCATTCGTATTATCGTTTGAATCCGATTTACGCGATTAAAGAATGCGCGACTTGTGGAGTTGTGTACACTGCAGACTTTTGTTGTTCAAAAAAGGGTCTTGAAGACAAGATTCTTGTTCCTAAACCCCCTCAAAATTGTGCAAGGTGTGCAAGGTGTGGAACCCCGGTTGATGGTCCATATTGTCATGGATGTTTTCTTTTACGAAAGAAATTTAAGGAAGATTTGTTTACATATTGTGTGGAAAATGAATTTTTCGAAGACCTTCAAGATACTTCCGAATCATCCGATGACAATACCAACGTTGTTAATGCTCCTCGAGAGCCAAGTTGTCAAACAGGACCCCGGTGAAAATTCCTCACCAAGTCCTCTACACATTGACCATTGTTGTCACGAGTGCGGTGATTCGTTAGATGGAATCTTTTGTCGACAATGCACGTGTAAGTCTTGTGGGAAAGGTGCTCATTACGGGTATAATTGTCCGTCGAGAGTTCCGATTATCTCTAATCCGGAACCATGCGACACTCAAACCATTAGTGAGTCCCTACAAAACTTACAAAGTTTACAACAACAATGTCTCCTTGGTACATGCCAAAAATGTGGTTGCAATGAATACGATGGAGTTTGTTTTTATGAAAAGGTTGGAAATGGAACACCCCAAGCAATTTTCAACTCCATACATCTTCTAACGATTCTCCAAGTATTGCAACCAACCTCCACAAACCACAATACGTACCCATACTCTTGTGAGTTAATGTGGGAAATGAATTTCTCACTACGGTTACGATTGTCCACCTCAAGTCCCGGTTGTCTACAATCAGGACCTGTGTTTCAATCAAAACTTTGATTATTTTCCACAAACTTCACCGAGTTTTCCACAACAATATCCTTGTTGTGAAAATTGCGGGGGACCTCATGAAACTTACCAATGTCAACCAATGAATGAAGACTATTATCATGAGCAAAATTCTTGCTATGATTATAATTCTTTTGGTTTTGACCAATTTCAACCCCCGCAATATACCGTCAATCATCCAATCTTCAATTCTCAAAATGACCTTCTAAATTCTCAAAATAAGCTTATGGAACAAATGACAACCTTACGTGATTTGGTTGGTCAAGTTATACAAAAGAAGGAAGAAGAAAAGCGAATTGCGGAAGAGCAAGCGGCTAAAGATCGATATTGGAAGATTCCCATTTGCTACGATGATGACGAAGACAACACCACTGCAATCACACCCGTTTTACCAATCGAGGAACCCGATAACTCTCTAAGTATGGGGGACGAGCATCTTGACACTATTCCAGCAACGGAATCGGACGAAGTAATAAAGTCTAGTGTTGAGAACCTTGTCCCAATCCCAAGTGAGTCCGAGGGTATTCCCGACAAAATGTGGTATGGGCCTTTGTGAAAATACCACCCCACTTAATGCCTCTCTATGAACCTTCTGAGATTGATGTCAATTCCGATGATGAAAATTCTACAAAGTGATACGATTATCCCTACGGTGAGGATATCGATTATGTCGATGCATCACCTCCCGATGTCGAGATCGTCAGCTTAGAGGTGGTGGAGTTTGTTGACCCGGAAGTTGGAAGGATTGATGATGACATTCTTTTAACAATCAAAGACGATATCCTTCGTGAAAAATTGTTGAATGTCAATCTTCTTATTGCTAAGATCGATTCATTAAGAGATAATCCTACTCCATCTTCCGAAGTTGTGATCAAGTCTTCCTCCACATCTCCTAACCTTTTCTTGGAGGAGACTAACACATTTGATAATTCTATTCCCGAATCTGAAACTTTCCGTTTTAATCTAGAAGAGATTAGTAGTGGCAGTCCCACTACTCATTCTGAGTTATCTCTTCCTGATTATAAAGCTTTCTACGTTGATAACGATCATTTTAAAGAGAGGAGTAGTGGCAGTACCACTACTCATGTTGATTTTTCTCAATATGATTCGTTTATCTTTGATCTTTCGAATGATCAGTTTCCTCCTGCCGATAGGAGTGACCTTAATCATGAGGAGTTCGCCGATGAACTCACTCACATCATGCCTCTCCCGGAACTTGAATGTTTCAAATTTAAGATTGAGCCCGATCCGGGAGATTTGACTTCTATTGACCTCGGGATTCGTAAGAAATGTGTCTACGACTAATGTGAATGTACCATTAGAGGATGACCAATCTTCTCTCTTCGCTTATGTTGTATGGATCTTTCTTGCTTTTCTCAAGGGTTTTATCCCGTTGTCCCTCCATATCTTCTCTCCACCAGGAATGAAGATACCATTTTTGATCCCGGCATCTCAATTTATCATTCTTTTATGCCGGATGTATCTCATCGGAGTGGAACTTTCATGAAATTCAATGTTTATCCAAACCACTTGAATGAAAGTCCGATGATGATTTTATCTTCCACTTGCTCCCCCATGGACCAATGAATTCGGGGTCGAGTCGAGCTTGTGACTCGGTTAACAAAAACAAGGCGCTTCGTGGGAGGCACCCCATGCTTATCAGTAGTAGTAATAAATAAGTGTTTTTGTGTGAGGCTTACATTTTCCATTACCCGTGTTTTGTCCATGTTTTGTGTTGTATGTCCAGGATTTCCCGGATTGTGAAGACTCTCATCTACAAGAGTTTCACATCCTCAGCTTCATTTTGGGAATCCAGTATCCAAATCTAATCGACTAACGTTTTATCTTTTGGCACACTTCATAAACGGCCTTAGATTTACGTAGGAACCCCTTTGAAACATCGAGGACGATGTTTAGTTCTAGTATGGGGGGGATCTTCGATTTGATTTTTGCCTGCAGTCGTTGTTATCACGCAATCCCGTTTTTACCACCAAATTTTTGCAAAAATACCAAAAAAAATGAAAAAAATTAAAAAAAAATTTCAAAAATAAAATAAGTGTTTTGTCACAGTTTTGACTTTCCTAATGGGTAGAATGAGAATAATTTTTGACTCGATCGGCGTGTTGAGCCCAAGCTAGTTCCTTAAACATACCGGTTGTAGGCTAATCTTTCACGAATTCGATTGAGCTTCGATTTGTTAAAAGGTGAAGAACAATACGTGATAGGGGTAAATTAAGTGTACGTCTGAGCAAGATTTCTTCTAAAACTCATATGGTAACTTGTGGCTTTTTCTCCATTAGCATCGTAAATCCACCTATCATACGTACTCATTCAGTATCAACTAATCAATCCATCGTTTTTAGAAAAAGCTTCAAATTAGTAACTGATTCCTTTAAAGCAAGATGTTTTTCTGTTCCTAGTAATTCGAAAGTTAAAATGCCAAAGAAGCATGAATGAAGTATGAATGCAAAAATGCATGAATATTGAAATTATGCCAATAAAGCATACATTTGATTATATGGAACAAGTAAAAGATGTGTCGTGATATCCCACTCCGCTAACAACGAGGTGGGGGTTCAAACTAAGACATCTTTACTTCTAGGGATTTGGTGTGTTGTGATATCTCACCAGGAAGCGAGGTCTAGGTGAGGGTTCAAACTAAGACACAAATCCTTAGCCATATTAGGAAGAAGGTGTTGATGTGATTTCCCACTACGCTAGCAACGGGGTGGGTTTTCAAACTAAGAACATCGGTCGTTGGTTGTGATATCCTACTAGGGAGCGAGGCCTAGGTAGGTGTTCAAACTAAGCAACGCATTCCTAGCTTTAAGAACTAAGACTATAATGATGAAGATGTTGCAAAAAGTTCTACAGTTAAGGGGAGAAAATGTGATTAAAATATGTTATAGACGAATGTGATCTTTAAGACTCTAAGTGCAACTCTTTCCTTCATGTGCTAACCAATTTTGAATATCAGAGCACATGTGTAGGGGGAGTATTTGAAAATAACAATGCCAGAAAATGGTTTTATGGTTCGATCTTTATACCCAACAACCTATTAATTTCACGACGATTCTGAAAACATAAGGTGGTTAGGTTAGGTATAATCCTACGATCCAACCAGAATCGGAGGGATCTACCCAAGGACACTCCATAGTTAGAAATAGCAGTCCTTAGGTATGATTGGAGATGAATGTGAATAAGGGAAGAATGCTGACTAAGATTGAGCTAACACTGGAACAATCACAACAAGATGTTAGTAATGACATCTTGGTAAGAATTGAAGGGGTTAAAGAATGAAAAAGAAATGTATGGAAAAAGGGTGAAAAGAAAGAAGCCCTCCTTACACCTTAGGCAGAAACCGGGTCAATACATAATCTATCAAAATCACACAGATGATTATTGATATTGAAAACGACATCATGGACCCAGTAATGAAATGCACAACCCTTCCCAGCCATTCGGGTTTCTTGGTATGTGTTTAATTACACATACCTTTTACCTTTAAAAACGAGCTAAAATAACCAAAAACGGACTTAAAATGCCAAATATATGCTTGTTTTGCTAATTGTATTGTGCAGGAACGGATAATTAAGAAAAAGACGAAAAACGAAGCCAAAACGACAAAACCGGACTCGGAATGGAAAAGCAAGGAAAAGACAAAGTCAAAGTCCAAGCCCAAGCCTGAAAAAGTCAACCCAAGTCAACCCCGAAGCCAAAAGTCAAGAAATATAAGTTTAGGGACTAGACTTGTAAATCCCTAAACTTATATTTATAAAAGAAATTAAGAGGAAAAGAAGAGAAGGGCCAAACTGCCAATATGCCAAAGTTATATTACAAGGGGCAAAACTGCCAAGTCTCTTAAGTAATAACCACCAAGGACGTGTACTGTAAAGGGTCTTATAACCCTTGGGGGGTTGTTTTGCCAAATCCCAAAACCCTTTAACCCACAAGGACCAACCTTGCAACACCCCTTATAACCTTAAGGGGCCATTTTTGCCAAATGGGTAAACTTGTGCCCTGTCACCCCCAACCTTTATAAACATTTTTTCCCGCCATTTTTGAATCCCAAAAACCCAGGACCAACTCACGGGTTAACTCCCCTCCTTTTACCCTGCAACCCAAACCACCCCATGGATAAACCTTTCCCCCCTCCTCCACTAAACCCCTAATCCCATTTGGCAATCCCACACTTCTCCATGACTAAACCAATGGCTCGGATCAAAGGTTTGGGAACCAAGAAAGATTGAAGGCCAGGATTGTTTGCTCTTTGCACTCACAAAACAAACACACTTGTGTTTGTGTGTCTACAAGAAAGCACAAAGGAAGAAAACAATAAGTCAAGACCTAGTCGTTTTTTTTCCTATATAAGCTTTGTAAAGCCATTTTGGCTAAAAGTTAGTTTTTATGTAGTTTTTAGTAGTTTTCATATAGTTTAAGTGTAGTTTTAAAGAAGTTTTTATTAAAAGTTTTTTACTTGTAATTCACCTTGAGTTAATGAAAATTTCAGCAAGTTTTTCTTATTGTGTTCTAAGTGTTTCTTAAAATTCTTTAAGCTTTCAGTTAAGCAATCTTGATAACCTGTTTTTAGAAAATCTTTTAAGGAAAATAAAAGAAAAAGAAAGGGGACAAGGTACTGTTTGAATCA
>BQNB010128766.1:0-19226 GCA_026074375.1 Tanacetum coccineum
TATCCGTACCTGCACACACAAAACACAATTACAAGCATATTTTTGCTATTTTTGGTCTATTTTGGGTTTATTTGGGTTATTTTAAGTATAAATAGATATGTGTATTTTACACTTATCAGCAGTACTAACTCTTAGCTTGGCATTACTAAGTATGAAGACTTTTAATTCCCAACAATCCTCCCCTAAACTTGTGATTTATCTCCAAATCATCAAGTTTTCTTGAATTAAACCTTGTTCTCTGAGAGGATTTTTCCAAACACTTCATCTTCTTGGTCTTTCAACCTGCATGAATATCTTCCTAAGAAGTTCTCTAGACATCTAATTATCTTGATCCACCAAGAGCTTTGTGACCAACATCAATGTAAGAGTTCTCCTTAACAATGGATACTCCTTATCTACCAGCATGTAGATGTCTATTCCCTCCTCTGTATACACATGATGCACTCTACATGAATCATATAGCCTCCAAGTTAAATCATGAATTTTCTTTTGAAGCTTCCATAACTCATCATCTGTATCTGGTTCAAATAATCTCTTCAACTCAACCCATATCTCTCTTTCTTTGTCATCTGTTGGTTCTGTTGAATTGAACTTCTCTTTAACCAGACTCCACAGCATCACTAAGTCATCCCTGTCAAAGGCTTTCAGCATATCATCAAAGAAGTGATGTACCTCAGTATGATTTCCAACTCTGATGATCTTCCAGTACTTCCTAGTGCCTTCAGTGTAAATCTCCCAGTCAATTATTGGATACTTAGTTTGTAAGGCTTCAACATTCATCCCTTGCTCTGGAACTATTATCATCATTTGTTGTAGCTCTTCTTGTGACAGTTCATCAGCTTCTTTATCTCTTGGTTCTTCAGCTAGTTCTGAGCTTTCACCAGTCTTTTGCCTCTTAGAACTTTCTTGATCAAGTTCTTCTTCTGCAGCCCTTTTTGAACTTCCAGCTGCTAGCTCAGGAACTGCTCTGTCAACTTCACTCTCTATTGGAACAAAAGTGTTTACCTTCCTCATTGTTGTTTCAAACAAAGTCTTGATCTCATCAAAAGAATAACCTCTCAACTGCTGCAGTGTATAACCTCCCATGTTCTTGATATAATTAGACATATAGGTCCTCTGTTGAGCCTGTGTGGGTGGCTTGTTCCTCCTTTCTTCAGCTCTTTGTGCAGCAAAATACCTCTTTCTCTGGTTGATAAGCTCTACAACCATTCTTGCTTGTTAAGCTTCAGTGTACTTTTCTCTTTCATTTGCTTGTAACCTCTGCGCTAACTCTTCATCAGCTTGAACTCTAGCTTGTATGTCTTCCTATTCTTCAACATTAAAAGAGCTAGTTGCTTCATGTACCCTGACAATCCTCTGCCTCTCTTCTTCTTCAAGTTTAGTTTGCAATCTCACAGTTGCTTTAAAATCAAGTCTTTCTTGTTCTTGCTGCAACTTTGTCTTGGTCTTAACCTTTTCAGATTCATCCATTTTACCTTTTCCTTTGTCTTTGGCTGCACTCTTCCTGATATACACCAGTGTCTCAGCCATAGTAATGTCATCAGCAGTAGAAACTCTAGTATTTCTTGTAGGACTGACAGTACTAACAACAACATTAGAGTAGTAACTATTGGGCACCACAGTAGTAAAAAAACAAAAAAACCCAGAAAAATTAAAAAGTAGCAATATAAAAAAAAACTAAAGCAAATAAATATAAAAAAAAATAGAACACTGCTGCAACCGGCAGTATAAACTGGGCTCAGCAGTACTAACCACTCTTCCTGATATACACCAGTGTCTCAGCCATAGTAATGTCATCAGCAGTAGAAACTCTAGTATTTCTTGTAGGACTGACAGTACTAACAACAACATTAGCAGTAGTAATTGTTGCACCAGCAGTAGAAACTTACTCAGCAGTACTAACATCTTTCTCAGCAGTAAAAACTTCCTTAGCAGCATCAAATACAAAGTCAAACTCCATGTCATGCCCATACCTCCCCTGAATCTCTACATCATGTTGTACCAATGAAATACCAGGATCTTGATCAATTTTAGCTATCTTCCTCCCCTATTTAGAAGGATCCTCCAAATAATCTTCATCATCAGAGACAACAATTCTTTCCCTTCTTCTAGCTTGGCTGGACTTAACTGTTTTCTCCAAATTTTTCACCTTCTTGATAAGCCTAGTATAAGAAGCACCATATATTTTCTTGGTCTGCTTCAAGTCTGTCTCCAAGCTCTCTACTTTCTTTGATAATGTTATACAGAAAACCATCAATTCTTGTTGTGTCATACTACCCTCATCACTTCCAAGTGTGTTAACTCTTGGGAGAGGTGAATCATTAGACTATTTAGACAACCTCTCAAACCTAGTTTAAGCAGGTCTGTCCCCCAATATGGTATCTTGGCGCCTGGGACTACCACCTGAATCAATTCCCTGAGGAAAAGGATCATTAGGTATTGTCGTGGATTGGGTCCTATTTATGTTACCACTACCCTACTCTACATCTAAGCTAGTAGCAGTAGTGGCAGCCCTTTCCATACTGTCTCCCCTCTCCTTATGGACAGTCTCATCTGCTACAGGGGTCTAAGTAGGAGATTTGGGCTGAGGAACCACAGATTCTTGTCTGGTTGTTCTCCTAGAGGTTGGTGAAAATGGTGGTATATGTAGGGAAGTTAAAGTTTTTGGAGGACTTTTACATCATAGATATGGAAAAAGACCCTACGTGCCATTTACTTGTTTGAAGAGGATTTTTAACGACCGCTAGTGTCTTAATAGATTGTAAGAAATCTAAGATCGCGGTAGGAGAAGGAATTACTAGGTCGGTATTTGGATTTAAAGAGATCGGCCTAGGTCATGAGGATACCCCATATTGGACTACCATAGCAAGACGAAAGTCTTATGAACCGCGACCTAGCATAAACATTGCCTCAATTCTTGCTACAGGGGCAAAAACTTCATCATAGTCTATGCCTTCTTCTTGAGTATCTCCCTGTCCTACCAGCCTTACTTTGTTCCGAATCATTATGCCTCTCTCATCTTTCTTGTTTTTAAAAACCCATTTTGTACTAATAGCCCTCTTACCCTTAGGCAAAGGGGAAAAGTGTCATTTTTGAAAGGTTAATTTGTCAGAAGTTGACACATACCCCATTAAAGAAAGTTGTTTAAAGATTTCAGTAGTTGGCAAAGAACTTAATAACAATCAACATTGATAATTGGAGATGCTCCTAACAGAGGCACTAGTAACTGTCATTAACTTTGCCATCTATTGTAGCAGTTATTTATATTTTCCATTATCAAGTGTTTTGGCAGTAGCGGTCTGTCAAAACTGTTTGATGAAAGAAACATATATAGTGGGAGATGCAGTAAGAGCATATCTTATGTGACTAGCATTTAGGAAATACACTATTTGGTAAAATCCTTCACTTCCCTTTGGTTTCTTTAAGTATGCGTCCATGTTATGTGTGTCATAGAATTATAAATTCACTATTATTAAT
The DNA here is from genome assembly GCA_026074375.1 of Tanacetum coccineum. Classification (NCBI taxonomy): domain Eukaryota; kingdom Viridiplantae; phylum Streptophyta; class Magnoliopsida; order Asterales; family Asteraceae; genus Tanacetum; species Tanacetum coccineum. The sequence goes on from BQNB010128766.1 coordinate 3,478, forward strand.
TAAGAAAAGTTCGATTGTTCTGGGATATGTTCGTTTATGAGAGTATGTGTGTTTGGAAAAGTCAATTGAGATTATATAGATATCACTTAAGGTTTTTGATTGTACCGACTGAATAAAATTAGTTCTTTATCTTTGAAGAAATTTTTGATTTAAGAAAGATTTTCTGGAGTTATCAAATTAAGGAAACCTATAAGTGAAGTAATTGGCGAAAATATCTCAACGGCTATATTTAATTAAGAAAAATCTGTTATTCCCCAAACAGTACTAACGGTAGCCTAGCAGTACTAAGTTTAGCTTAACAGTACTAATATTAAGCCTAGCAGTACTAATATTACCCAACAGTATTAACCCAAATTTTCTTTCAAAACAATATTGCACTCATACTTTTGAAGGGATTAAGTGTAAAGGAAGACACTTAATCATTTTGGTTGCATTTAACCTCTGGTTGTGTAAGAACCAATGATTTCAGTATAAATACTGCATGTGTTCAGATAGACTCATTAAAAGAGCCTTCTTGATAGGGTTTCCAGCTCAGTGGCACGTGTTACCTCTAACACAAATGTATTAGATTCATGTTTGCTCGTTGTTCTCTAAACCATATGTTCGTAGACTAACACACTATGCAAATGATTAGATATGGTTAAGATTGAGTTTAGATCAGTTACTATCAGACTAACCTAAAAAGCCACCAATTCGTGTTTAGTATAGCCTTATGCCTACATTGCTTCTTTAGCTCACTGGCAGGACATAGGTTGATTTCAAGAAAAAGATTTTCAAAGGACTTACCAACTCAGTGTAAACTAGATTACTCTGGGGCATAATTATCCCTAAATCCTCTCTTCATTAATCATCAGATTTTCTCTATAACAAACTCCACAATTTGGTATCACAAATCCCAACATATGCTTTGCTTATCCTGCAAGTGATAGTCAAACCATGAAACACAATTCCAAAGCATTTTCCTCTTAACAGTATTAATTATTACTAACAGTTTTAACTAGCAGTCTTAAGTATAACTTTATAGTAGTAGTTAGACTTAGCCAGTACTATTGATACAACTTAACATTACTAATCCTTTACAGAAAAATTACGAGAACACGAGAGATTAAAACTTAAGAAATTTAGGCATTCCAATACTTTGCAACCAAGTACTGAAAACCTTCCAACATCAAGGGCTTTTGTAAGTAGTCTGCAAAATTGTTATCTGTGTGTTTTTAACACTTGAATTAACTTTTTATATTGCAGTCTCTTATAAAATAATGTCTAATCTTTATGTGTTTTGTTTTAGAGTGTAAAACATGATTCTTAATAATACATATAGTACTGTTATTGACAATATTAATCATGGTGTGCATAAAATTATACCCATAATCCAACATTTGATTATGAAATCAGAGTACTTGTCCACAGTACTAGCACAGCCACATATTCAGCTTAAGTAGTGGATTCGTGGCAGCCTCAATTGCTTTTTGCTACTGCCTATGATATTGATATTAACCTGCACCTAGAAACTGACAACCTCCTGTTGTAGGCTTCCTATCAAAGCTTACTCCTAGCATAGTCACTATCAGAATATGCCACCAAGTCAAAGGAAGAATCTCTAGGATACCAAAGGCCCAATTTAGGTTGGCCTTTTAGGTACCTAAAAATCCTTTTCACAGCATGTAAGTGTGAAACCTTACGTGTGACTTAGAATCTGGCACATGCACATACTGCAAACATAATGTCTGGTCTAGATGATGTAAGATACATCAATGATCCAATCATTGACCTTTAGAGATGAACATCAACAACATCACCATCTAAGTCCTTGAGCAAAGGCTTTTTGGTATCCATTAGGGTGCTAGATGTCCTGGCATCTGTGAAGCTAAACTTCCTCGATATGTCAGCTACATATTTATCCTGACTGATAAATATCTCATCTTCTTTCTGCTTTACTTACAATCCTAAGAAGAAAGTGAGTTCTCCCATAGAACTCATCTAAAACTTGTCATGCATCAGTTTCTCAAACTCAGTACACAACTCCTTCTTTGCAGAGCCAAAAATAATGTCATCAACATAGACATGTACAAGCAAAATATCCCCTTTTTTCTTCTTGATAAACAAGGTCTGATCTATCTTTTCTTTGTGAAACCCATTGTCTAATAAATACTTGGCCAAGGTTTCATACAGGCTCTTAGAGCTTGATGCAAACTATAAATGCTTTCACCACCTTGTAGACTTTGTCTGGATAGTCAGGATCTTCAAACCCTGGAGGTTGACACACATATACCTCCTCTTCAATCCTACCATAAAGGAAAGCACTTTTCGCATCCATCTGATACACCATAAATCTCATAAAGGAAGCATAGGCTAAGAACAACCTTATTGCCTCAATTCTAGCTATAGGGGCAAAAACTTCATCATAGTCTATGCCTTCTTCTTGAGAATGTCCATGTGTAACCAGCCTTGCTTTGTTTCGAATCACTATGCTTCTCTCATCTTTCTTGTTCCTAAAAATCCATTTTGTACCAATAGCCCTCTTACCCTTAGGCAAATCAGTAGATCACCCAAACCCTTTTGTAAGCTTAAACTACTAAGAACGTCTTCCGGCATTGCTTCTAACAAGCTGTAATCACTTAGAGCTTTGGCCAATCCTTTTGGGTTTTCTTGGGATAGGAAGCAAGAAAACAAGACAAGTATGAAGGTCTTTATGAGTTTTCTTCAATAAAACAACCTAATAAACCCTTTGTTCATTTGTAGTGTTTGTCAATATCCCTTTTCTATACACCAGACTATACATCACAATCACATGATCAAGTGATGATCTTTTGGATTCTTGTATTTGGAGTACGAAGGAACTAGATATGTGGTAGTAATGTTGCTCATATTCACTTTAATTTCATCACCAAAGAAATCAGCATGTGTGGCTTCAAGTGTAGCATTATCTCCCAAAGAAAACATGTCTGGTTCAGCATTAATACTTGGCCCAGCAGTATTAACACCTTGAGTACTGTTTTCATGCCTCTCTTGATCAGCAATTCCACTTTCTTTAGATACACCTTCATCATCCTTCTTTCCAGCATCACTAGAAGGTTGTGGTCCATCATTACTAATATTCTTTGAAGAATAATCAAATAGTGAACCATCTTTCTATAGTGGCATCAAAATGTAGTCTTGGCTAGTCATGTCTCCTTGCTAGAATGACCTGCACCAATACTTTCTTTTGTACCTATAAAATCATTAGAGTTTGTACCTGCAACAACTAGCACATAATTTATTGATTTTGTTAGAACATCAATATCAAACAGCCACTCTTGGATCCATCACCTGCAATAATAGGCTTATCCTCTAAGAACCTAATATGCAAGTTTTCGTCTACTTTCCTAGTTCTAATGTTGTATACCTATAAGCCTTACTTATTCATGGTATCCAACACAGAATCTTAATTGACTTTTCCATCAAACTTGCCTAAATAATCTAAGGTTATTAAGATGGTAACATGGACACCCAAATGGTTCATGAAGCTGTGAGCAGATAGTTCTACCTCTAAACAATTCATAAGGGGTCTTGTTATAAGGCTTAACTACTAATACCCTATTCTGCACACAGCAAGCAGTATTAACTGCTTCAGCCCAAAATGTAGTAGGTAACTTAGAGTCAGCTAACATGGTTCTAGCAGCCTCAATTAGTGTTCTATTTCTCCTCTCAGCAACACCATTTTGCCGAGGAGTTCTAGCTACACTAAATTCCTTCTCAATGCCTTTCTTTTCACAAAACTCACTCATAACTCTATTTTTAAACTCTGTTCCATTGTCACATATGATTATCTTTACTTTCTTATCAACTAGATTTTCTACCTCAGTTATAAAGATCTTAAGAATACCACTAGTTTCATTCTTAGTTGCTAGAAAGAAAACCCAAGTAAATCTGCTATAATCATCAGTGACAACTAGACAATATTTCTTATTCATTAAGCTACTCACAAAAGTTGGAGTCCAAAACAACTTGTCTATATGCAACTATGAATAAGCCGAGGTCGATAAAGTTCGAATCTTGGACTTACAAGATGGCTTTGTGTTGCTTTCCCTTAAGGCAAGCAACACAAGTTTTCATTTCAAAACTTTTTAGTAAACTTTCACAATATTTTCTTAAAACAAGTTTATAATAGTTTTAAAATTTACATGACCTAGCCTCCTATGCCATAGCATTGATTCATCAAGTGTGGCCTTTGCAACAAGACAAGTTAAACACTCTTTAGGAACAATATTCTTCATATCAAACATGTACATATTGTTCTTTCTAGGAACTTTAAGTAAAACCTGACTCTCACCAGCTAACTTAAAATCAGGAGACAAAACAAAACATCCAGTGTCAGTAATAAGTAACACGTTCTTTTTGTCACCATTTTAAAACACATAAAAGGTTAAACTGGAAAACTACTTGACAAAGTTCACATCTCAAATACAAGTTTACCAGTTTTAAGAGTTCCTTTACTAGTAATTTTCCCTCCTTTGGCTCCTCCCCCAAAGGGTAACATATCCTCATCAAATTCCTTGAAGTCTAAGTTCTAGGACATGTTCCGTCTGTATGTGCCTTGAGCATACATATCAACATAGCCTTGATCTTGGTTGTTGTGGATGATGCACATAAAAATAAGGAAATTAGTTTCCTTTGGGGACCCAAGCCATCACTGACTTGGATCTGCCTCGTGCATCAACATAATTATGTCTCTTCAAAGTAATTGATGCACTATTAAGTTTGGTAGGTCTCCAAACCCAACATGTTGAGGCCTTAACAACATTAACCTGATTTTCCCTAACAGCATTAACTACTGCTAAATTTGGCCTAGCAGTATTAACTGCTTTTGGCCTAGCAGTATAAAATTTTCCCTTAGCAGTATTAACTTTTTGGCTAAAATTTTTGTTAGTTAATGATGTTCTTATTTGATAGGGCCTCTTTACAGTTGATTGTGCTGATTTAGAAAAACGTGACATTGGTCTAGCACTATAAACTGTAGTTTTGGGATGAGCAGTATTAACAGGCCTAGCAGTATTAAGTGGTCTTAGGCCAGTTTTCATTAAAACTGCTCTTGAAGCCATGTTGCTGTGAGCACTAAGGTGAGCCTTTTTAGCAGAATAATTGTAATTCACCATTGTATAATTATTCCTAAATATCACCCTTTCTCTTTGATGGTAATTGCAGTCAACCTGCACATGGTCAAAACTTTTACAGACAAAACAAGCTTTATTATACATCACAAAGTCACTTCCTAGCTATTGGGACTTCTAATTATTCCAGTTTCTTTAATTTCCTCTAGGACTTTGTGACCTGTACATTTCAGCATACTTAACTGGTTTCCTAACTGGCTTTTCTTGTTGTTTAGGTCTAACAAATTCTATCTTAGAAACAGTAGGAAAAACAATTTTCTTTTCTAACTTATCATCTGACACCAACTCCTCAACCAATGGGGCATCAAGAGATTCCCTAACCTCATTAGAAATTTCTTTACTAACACTCTTACTAGTCTTAGGTCCATAGCCTTCAAACTCAGACTGTTGGAACTCCTCTAGACCAGAGTAGGACAAATCAAGATTTGGGGGTGAAAATAACCCTGTATGAGGAGGTGGAACAACATTATAACTTATAAACCCCACACCCTTTCTACTTTTATCAGTTATCTGACTCCTTATTAATTTGTCTAGACTCTTAGAAGCATTATTAAATTTTTCAATTTTAAGTTGATTGTTTTCTTTTTCTTGCTTAAGCTTTTCTAACTCACTTTTAACCATACTAATTTCTGAGTCTTTATATGAGATATCTCTTTTTAGAACAGCAATTTGCTCAAAAAAAATAACCTCATTCTTTTTGTAAAAGACAAGTTGCTCTTTTACAGATGCTAACCCTCTTTCATAAGTAGCTAAATTAAACTCAGATTTGTTAAACTCTATTATTAAATCATCAAGTTGAGTTTTAAAAGTTTCAAAGCTTTTTAGACAGGTTTTTGAACAAGTTTTGTCATTATGTACCTCAGAGTCTGAAAAAGCCATAAGAGCCATGTTTGTAGGGACTTCATCATCTGCCATATAGCTCCAGTCAAAACCAGCTCCATCAATAACCACTATGCCTTTGGAAAATGTTTCTTCCACATTTATAGTCCTTTTAGAGCTGTCTTGATTCCGGTTCTTGCTATTTTGGTTCCTAGGTCCCCTGCACTCCCTTACAAAGTGTACCATCTTATGGTAGTTGAAACACACCACTTTGGACTTGTCATATCCAGCTGTGTCACTCCCATTGATAGTGATCTTTCTACTAGTTTTTTAGAAAAACCTTCTTGTCCTCATGCTCAGTAATGCTAACTGCCACTTTAAATCCATCTCTTCTAAGTCATCTTCATGGATTTGTTCAAGGTCCTCATGTACAAGTTGAGACCCGTTTGGTTGATTGGACAAAAAATGCATAAACAGTGGCATCACTTAAGTTAGCAGTACTAACTTGAGTACTAGCAGTGCTAACTTTAGTGCTAGCACAGCTAACTTGAGTGTTATAAGTACTAACTCCATAAGCAGTATTAACTTCATTAGTGCTGCTAGGAGATGACACAAAGGCCATGTTCTGAGAACTTAAGCTTTCGTTCTTTTAACCTCTTGTTCAACAATCTTGAAATTGTTGTAGAGATCATCAAAGCTCATTGTGTCTAGATCAGGTTTATTCCTCCAGACCACAACATGAGTATTCCATTCAGAAGGCAGACTTCTCAAAAATTTCAAATTAAGATCTTCTTGTGAAATATTTTCACCCAAGATAGCCAGCTGACTTACAATCTTCTGAAGCCTGTTAAAAATAGAGTCAAGAGACTTTGTGCTTGGAGCACTAAAGATCGATTCCTTTAGCTTGTATAAGGTTAAGTTATTTGAATAAATCTAAAAAACTATGATAGAAACTTTGTGAATACTAAGAGTATGCGGAATATCTACTCTTTAATACTTAGGAAGAATGTTAATAAAATAGTAAAACGGTTATGAACAATGGATATTACTGAAAAGCTCCAATTATTATTATTATCAATAATACGAGTACTCTGCGTGAGTACTAGGTTTACAACCTTGAAGCTTATATATACAAAAACGATATTCAAACATCATACCTTGGGATCTCCTTTTATACAACTAAGGCAGTCCTTTACGAAAGATAGCTACAAATTTCTATAATTCTAATCTTATATGCTATCTTTCCTAACTTTGTAAGATTTTATACTGAATAAGTCAATACAAATCACTTGACACATTTTTATCACTTTAGCAGTCTTACTCTTCATCCATCAGTTTATGTCCTTCAACAGTCTTAAGTTTAGTATAAGCAGTATATTACTCTAGCAGTACAAACTGGTTAGTACTGGCAGTTGTAACTTGGCTTGGCAGTACTAAGTATGAAGACTTTTAATTCCCAACAACATTTTCTGTGAAATATGACATCTTAAACTCATTGTGCGAAATATGACATGTTCAGTTCATTCTGTGAAATGTGCACAAGTTTAAGGAAAGTCCATATTTTGAAATATGACATGTTTAGTTCAATCCGTAGTGAGGTCGATCCGCGCATTAGGTGGGATGTGACTGAATTTGGGAATATTATAATCAAGACAATCAAAACAAAAAACACCAAAAGCAAACACAACACTTAATGCTAAAACGATCCTATATTAAAGATTCACTAAAATGTCAAATCGGCTATGGATTCGAATTTTAATGTCAAGTGCTCACGAAGTTGATTTGGTATCCCTTATTTGAGATTGAAGTGGTCTTCACAAAGGCGTATACTTATTTCATCATCGAGACTTCCTTCTACTTTCTACCCCTTTTTCTTTAAACCCACTCTATCGATTGATGACTTGCTTGAGCACGAAAGAAGCTTATGATTAAGACTTGGATTATCTAGTTATACCTGATGTAAGGAGTTACATTGTAGTACTTATGGAGGTTATAGATATCATTGATGAGTTACGTTTGTAGTGCTCCAGTGTCACACGCAGATGCAGACTTAGATAGTTTCTAGAGGTCTGGTACTTCTTATACTTTTGATGTTGGGTATATGGTACTTAGAGATTTAATCTTGCACCATTCTTTAATCAACAACAATGCAAGTTTAAGTAACAAATTTAGGGGATTTTACTTCATTTTCAAGTTTGGTATATCGGGTTTACTTCACCATGTGGTCACAACAATAGCTGACAGAATACGAGGTTGGTAAGTTAGCCAGAGAGTTTAAAGGTTGAGATGTAATCAACAATTCTCACGGGATATTTGAAGTTACAGAATGTCAACGGTACTTCATAGTCTAAGCAAAATCTTTCAAAGTTCTTTAATGTCTATCATAACTTTTCAAGATTGTTGCTTATGACAAGAACTTCTCGATTATATGGTCGTATACGTCAATGATGCTTCCGAGAGTTCGAAACCATCATAGGGGAATCACGTCAACTTCCAGGGGGAAGTAGTTTATACCACTTTACTTAGTATGGTTTGTGTGAAGTATTATGCAAGCGTGAGAAGATTTGTTGTTGATTTATTGCATGTTCCCCCGAACGGATAATCACCAAGACCTAATGACAAGTAGCAAGCGTATTGGTGTGGTGGTTTATTCTCTTTTTACAAAAAATTCTGTAGTGCACGTTAAAGACAAATATAGAAGATTGTTCAAGCTACATTAAAGTTTTAGAATCTGCTCAAGATACGAATGTTGGTTTGGGGGGGAAGCTAATTCAAAAACTTCGCCAAAAAGGAATGTATGAAGAAAGCTTTTCAGACATGCTGCATGAATTAGGGGGAAGTAATAACACTAAAGATCTAAGCTGGAGTACAAGTTTTAAGACCAGAAGAACTCAGAGACATTCTTCAGCTTTGAAAGCGCTTTGGATGAACTTTATTTTTATTATATTGTACTTGTTAGAAACATGTACGTAGTTGCGTTGTCCACATATTGGGGGAAGATGTTTGCCTTTAAAAATATGTTCGACTTTATAGAATTACATTAGTTTTCATATAACCGGATACGCAAGGACTAGATATGTCATTATAGGATAGTTTAGTGTATTCCGGACTATATATAACATCCTATACTTCCATAAGAGGGTGAGGATAATCATTTGTACATCTCATAGTATGTGTTTTCTCCCCATTCTCTTTAGAAAACACACAATCTCCCCTTTCTCTCTTTACATCTTAATAATATGGCTTTCTATTTCTTTCGTAATTGTTAGCCTTACTATTTTGTAAAGCTGGCGTCTTATACTTGAATTGGATTAGTTATCAACACTGCGTGATACGCATGGGTTACTTTTGTTATTTAGGCATAGTTAGGATATGCTGGTCATATAAATACCCCTCATGGCTCTCCATGAGGGGTGTGGATGTTATTTGCTTATTTTCATTCTAATCTTATCCAAGTTCTTCCACCCTTTCTCTACTTTCTCTCACTAGAAACAACCATGGTTCATCTTTGTTATTTTGATCAATCCCTTCCCCCCGAAAAGGTGTTCATCAATCGTACAAGTGGTATCAAGAGCTAACCGGGGGTGTTTTGTATTGTGTGTGTTGTTTCGTGCTTATTATAGCTTATTTTCTGCTTATTTTGTGGCTTATTTTGGGCCAAAAAGCCATGGCTTGATTTTTTTTGGCAAAAAGATTCAAACTTCCTAGTCCTTTATCACTTTTATTGAATATCAAAAGAGGTTTGAAGCTTATTGGTTGTTTATCAGCTTATTAAAGCTTACTTTTAAGCTTTATATGTCCTAGTTTTTGTGTGGATAACTTGTCTTTGTGGCTTATTGGGTAATCTGCTTATTTTGTCCTAGTTTAAGCTTACTTAGAGTATGTTTCCATGGTTTTCTCTGTTCTTACAAGATTATTTTCGAAGCATATTTCTGGGCTTAATTATGACGAATGCGAAAATAGTAAAGTTTTTTTTGAAGACTAACGAAAACAGGTTTATGATGATGCGAAATATGATCAGGGGCTATGTGCTTAATTTCTGCGTTTCTTATTTTGCAAAATAAGCAGTGTGTTTATCTACGATTTATGTTATACAAGGGTTTCTTTCTATAAAATATGTCATTTTTGGGAAACAAAACCCTGTCAAAATTTTCTTATTTCTGTGAAATATGTTTTCACTATTTCTGTGAAACATGTAGACATGACTCAGATCGAGTCAACGTGGTAATTACCGAGTTGACCAGGTCAGTCAAATGAGTCAAAGGCAAAAACAAGAAAAGAAGGCAGAAACAAGAAAAGAATAACACAAACTAAACAACATCAACCACTTAAAACAATTCAACAGTCAATTTACAACATTAGCCTCGTTATTACAATTCATCAACACAAAACCAACACAAATACTAATCCTTAACCCATCGTCACAATAAAACAACGAACCATCATTTATTACGAATCTAATCCTCCTATCCTCTTTCTAATTGTAAATCCGAGGAGAGAATTTTTCGGATTTTTAAGAATAAAGAACTAATTTTATTCTTTGACTTTAGGTCTGACTTGACTTAACAAGAAACAACCATCTAAATCACGTTTTCTACGGCTCGGACTACTAAGTCAATTTGATGTAGTTAAAGACATTCCTGATAACTGTTCAGTTTTGCCCCGAGACTGGAACGAGCGATAAAGGGGTGAAAACAACACCTCAAACAGTTTTCAAACAATATACAACGCGGGCACACAAAAACAATTAAATTTGTTTTTAATTATCAGTATTTATTTAATAAAAATATTAAATAAATTAGTCATCGTTTTAATTAAAAGCGTTGAGGACAACGCCGAATTATGAGTTGAAATCCAATTTTATTTCGGACAAGACGAAACCGGTTCACAAAATGAATAACAGATATTTTATTAAATATTATAAAATATTTATGAAACATTATCAAGTAAGTATTCATTTTTATCAGAAAAATAATTCAGAAAACAATGGCGCAAGTTTCGAGATTTGAATCGACCGTTAAGTCGCTCAAACGAGTCCCGAACCGTTTTTATCAAAACTATAATAAAAATGTTACACTTTTAACCCCTCAACTATTTCAACTTGTCACTTAAGTTTTATATATATATAAAACATATATATCATTTTTCATTTCATCTAATATATACACACACATCTCTCTCACCTCTCATCTTCTCTCCCACAATTTCCGGCCGCCGGAACCACCCACCGCCGGCCACCGCCATCTTTTCCGGCCAACCGCCGCCGGAAAACTTTTCCGGCGGGATTTTCCGATCAACTCCAAGAATACTCCCCACAACCGGATCTACTCGACCCACTACCTCACTCGCCCCACGCGCCGTCACCACCACCACTCGACCACCGCTGCCACCCTCACGCCATACTCGACACCACCATCACTGCCACCTCACCGTCGCCATCATCATCATAACCAACACCACCATCCTATTACACCCGACACCACCACAGCCGCCACTAGAAGGTGCGTGTGGTGGTTATAGTTAGCACCAAGGGTGCATTTCTTGGTTTGGTTTTGTACCACAAGGGGTTTGTTTGGTTTGTATCACCACCACGCAGGGTGCGTTGGGTTGGGGTCAGCCCCGAAAAGGGTGCGTTGGGGGTGGTAATAAAACAAAGGGGGTGTTTGCTGTTCGATTCAGCCGACAAGGGTGCGTCGGTGTTGCGTTTTCAGCCGACAAGGGTGCGTCGGTGTCACAAAAAGGGGTGTTGTCGGGTTGGGTTTTGCGCCGCCGCGGGCGTGTTTGAGTGGCAGTCAACCCGCATAGAGTGCGTGTGGTTTAACTAAACGTGTAGGGTGCTTTTGATTGTGGTTCGCAGCGGTGCGTTTGACTGTTAAGAACGACCATAGGCTGTGTTTGTTTCGTATTTGCAACAGGTAGGGTGCGTTTGGCTTGTTATAATGTTTAGGGTGCGTTTTGTTTAGTTATAAATCCGACAAAGATGGTGTTTGGTTTGGCTGTCACGCAACCATAGGGTGCGTTGGTTTTGTGTTCAAAACAGCCACGGAGGGCGTGTTTGTTTCGGGTTATTGATGACAAAAGGGTTTGTTCGGTACGATTAGGGTGCGTTGGTTTGGGTTTCGCAGCCAACAGGGGTGTGTCGAGTTGGACTTAACTCAAAAAGGGGTGTGTATGGGGTCCGGGTCAGCAGCGAAAGGCTGCGTTTGGTTTGTTTGTGGCACCAAGGGTGCGTTTGGTTGTATGGACAGCATATAGGGGTGTTTGTGTAGGGTTATAGCAAAAAGGGGTGTTTGTTTTGACGGTGGCAGCCACCACGCGGGGTTGCTGTGGGTGGCAGCCACCGCCTTAAGGGGTGTTTGTTGGCTGTGGGTTCCACCACAGCGGGGTCCGTTTGGTTGGTAGCAATTAGGGTCTGTTTGGTATTAGGGCAGCCAAACGGGGGTGTTTGGTTTGGGTTTGGCACGAGTAGGGTGCGTTTGGTTTTGGTTATAAACAACTAGGGCACGTTTGGTTGGACCGAAAATGATTAGGGTGCGTTTGGGATGGTTGCGTACAGCCAAGGTGTTTGGGTTAGGGTTTAACAGCCAAGGGCGTTTGGTTTCGTGGCAAATCCGCCAACCAGGGGTGCGTTTGTTTGTTATACTCGGCCATAGGGGGCGTTTGGTTGACAGAAATACAAATTAGGATGCGTGTGGGTTAGCAAATAGCTGAAAAGGGTGCGTTTGGCTGAAACAGAAAACGTAAGGGTGTGTTTGGCTGTTGGACAGCCAAAGGGTGTGTTTGGGTTGGCAGATTTGCCAAACGGGTGCGTTTGGTTTAGCTCAAGGATCAACAAAGGGATCAACAAGGGTTCGTTTAGTATATATAACCGTAACTAATAAAAATATACCAAGATTTGATATAAATATTAAAATCGGACCGGTGGTTAATTGGTTAAATAAACGTGAATCATTTATTATTTTCTGATATATTATATTAGATGCGTAACGGATTTATAATATGAAAATAATAACAATAACAAATAAATATACTTGAAACTTACTAGGAAGTTTTCTATTAAACTGAATTGGGAAAGTGGATTTGCAACAAAGTCATTCGACTTGAGATCGTTTTTACAAACGGGAAGGTCATGGCGAAATTTATTTAGATTTCTACATTTGGTAATATTTTACTAAAACTGTTATTATTTTAGAAAACCGATAAAGGGGACCAAGATTATATTTTAAAGATACATTAATTTGTATTATACGATAATCCGACCATCGAACAAAAAAACTATACTTTTACAATGAGACGATTATTTTAGACGCGATTCGTCGAGGAAACGAAATATAAGTTATAAAATATTATTTTATATTTTATAATTATCAGCTAGAAGATAACCTAATAATTGTTGTAAAAGGCTTCACAACCATCGGTTAATTTAATTGGTAATCTTAAAACGTACGAATACGTTTATACAAGAACTTTTTATTAAATTAAGTGATGATTTCAGAAAACGAGTCAGACTAATTGGTTTAATTATTTTATTCACACTTATTATATAATACCTGCAAGGTATTATTTACTTTTCATTAATCTTTGGGTTGTTTGTCTTTATGAGTTATATAAGGGTTATTTTTCATATGTAATATATAAAGAATATATATTACACACTTTGCGTACATTTTCAATTTATTTATTTAACCAACCACCAAACCATACAACGTTAAATCTAAATCTTCATCAACGTGTCGCGTTGATGTAACCATTCATCGGGAAACCCAACTACATTATCCTAGGCTAGTGGGATTTAGCCATTAAGATTAGCTGCAACTACTTGATCGAGCCGCTTCGTCGTCCGTTCGTGTTGTGCATATTAGATGCCTATCTGTCAATCGTTCCTCATCATCAATGTGAGTTTCATAACCTCGCTTTTCAATCTTTTGAATGTTTTATAAACCCGCGAGGGGGATACATGCTTGTCTATAAACTCTTTTACTTGCTCGGTTATCTTATAACAATGTGATCGCTTCTAAAGGATATTGTGAGTTTATAGCCCCATGTTTTACTGGTTTTATATATATTTTTGGGGTGAGAACATGCTTGTTTGCAAATGCTTTTACGTAGTTGAGTACCTGTTTGGTTTACATGCTTATTTAATATGTCTCGTGAGGAGATACAATACTTGGTTTAATTTTTGAACGTAAACGCATGCTACTTTTGAGATGATTACGGATTAGCTTAAGTGGATTGAACTGGGGATTAACAGAAGTTACTTGCCCGGGGTGTTCTTGGAGGGGAACTCTGGTAACAGGGACAGAAGTACAATATTCTTTAAATCAACTACCCGGCGGTAGTTCTTGGAGGGGACAACTGGTATTTAATGGGAGTAAGTAACATATGTTTTTACAATCACTGCCCAGGTGTCCTTCGGATGGGACACCTGAGAAGGAATGGTATTTATATAAGTATTACGTCACTGCTTCATGAACTGTAAATCACTTGGAGGGTGAGCGCGAATGTTATGAAATAGATCTATTTGGGTGTGGATCCCCGTTCGGGTGATTAGCTACCACTGGGCAAACAAACGTTATAACATGTTATCCACGTGTTCATTATAAAATAGATCTATTTGGATGGACTATCAAGTTCGGGTGATTGCCATCATGGGCCAAGACGAACGTTATAACCTGTCGGATTACGATTAGATTGGCGCCTGCGAGGCCAACAATTATATGCACATGAACTATTACTTTTATATTAATGCATCGGTTTCATGAACTTAGAGTAATGGTAATCATGGTTTTATACACACTTGAACATTTACCTTGCCTTGAATAAAGTGGCAATACATACTTGAAACATTTTGGTGACATTAAATTGGTCATGCATTCTTTATAAATCTTTGGGATAAGATTGGTACTTTTGGTGATATAAAATGTGTCGTGCATTCTTTATAATCTTTGGGATTTTTACATGGTACTGTGATGATACAGTGGATTACATTCATATTTAAACTAATCTATGAACTCACCAACTTTAATGTTGACACTTTTAAGCATGTTTTTCTCAGGTGAATTAGATGCTTGGATTATTTGATGTGCATTGGAGTCTTTACATTCAAGTTTTTTTATGGTGATGCAATTATGGGACAACTATTATTTTGATTTCAGAAAATCAACAAGATTATTTTACAAACGACACTTTTTAGAGGTCATTCTCTTGTATCTAGCGTTGTGTATTATGAAGTAGCACCCCAAGTGGTATTCCGCTGCGTTGTTGTGATTTTGGGGGTGTTACATCTACCACCTTCACCAAGTGTTTTAACCCCCACACCCTTAACCATTGTGCTACATTAGCTCATCCGTTAGGATCTCCCTTTAGTTAATTTTTATACACATTTTACCCTTTTAGTAAAATAAGTTGTTTAACCTTATTTCACAGCTTATTCAATAAGCTGTTTTCTCGAGCTTAATTTTCTTAGATTCCTCATTGTTCAATCTATTTTTCATAATTTTTTCATAATTTTTTTAAAACGTTTAGTATTTTTTATATTTAATTTTCTTTAAAATCGTTTTTAATTCATAAAAAATTATAAAAAGTCAAAAAAATATAATTCTTTTTTAGAAAATTTTCTTTTATTATATAGTTTCTAGGAAAATTAGTTTTGCTTCCGTAGGGTTTAAATTGCAAAATTTCATTTTTTTAAAGAACGGGATTCATTCCCGTTCACGTTTTTCATGTTTTTAAGCTCAATTCAACTCCGTTTTTGTTTTAGTTTTCTTTAATCTTACTTTT
>BQNB010128767.1:0-11344 GCA_026074375.1 Tanacetum coccineum
GGCTTCTTGTTTTGTTGGAGCTTTAACAATTTAAGGAGGGTGTTTGGTTTATATATATATGGTATAAGGAAGGGTTTATTATTAGTTACCGTAGATAAAAAAATGTATATATGGAATGTTTGGTTTTATTATTATTGTTATTTTTCTAAAACATTCATACCACAATACTTGTTTTAAAATACGTAGTTAAAATATTAAAAATTGTAAAAACACTATTTTGACGCGGATTCGGCCAAACGCAGATAAAAGTCGAAAAGTATTAAAATGAAAAATAATTAAGCTCTCGAAGCTAAAATATGGAATTATTGATTTCTCAGACGTTAAAATGGATAAGTATTCAAGGCACGATTCTTAACTGGCTAAAACGACGATTTTCGATAAATCGGCTAACAAGTAAAACACAAAAATTCCTTCAAAAGTAAAAATAGAAACGGAGTCGAGATTTCATCTTGATCGTAAAATACGAGATATTACAGTCTACCCACCTTAAGGGAGCGCCGTCCCGATGCTCAATTTGCCTTATTCGTCTACGGTTTACTTATGAAGAGATGAGGAAATGCTCAGGTCCTCGTCGAGGTTTCCAACGAAAATTGAATGATCAAAAGTCACAGCATGAAATATATGCAACGTGCATGAGCGGACGAATTGAATGTCATGAGAATTCTTAAAAAGGAATGATAAAATACACTACTTGAAGAAAAACCATTGGAAACGAAGAATTTAACAAGTCGTCAATTCTTGGAAGCGGTTAAGGGTTCATTACTATTAGCTTATATAGTTCGCCGCGGTCGGTACAAATTTGGAAAAATCCATATAACAAATTATGAATCGAAAGGAGTTCATAGCCCAAAGATTGATTCGTACGCACGCTATGTCGGATACACATAATCCCACTCATTTATAAGTTGTCCCTTACAATGTAAGTAATAATTTATAAACTTATGGTTCAGTGGTTTATAATTTCCTTATTCAAATGAAGAAGCGTCCTAATTCATTTCAATAAGATGATTATAAATCATCCTACTTAAGTATAGCCGTCACAAAACAAAATATCACAACAAGACCAAAAGCTACATTAAGTAAAAAGGAGCGTCTTCTTGACGAAATGCTTCTTCAAAATCATAACAAGTAACGAGAAGAATAATGAGACGCTAGTCAATCGCATTCCAAAGGTATGTGCCAAAAGACGGCACGATCCGATATATCAAGATAAAGTCGTACTTCCATCGAATAGAAGACTTCAAAACAATAGATTATGAAGCAATATATGCGATTCAAAAGCATAAGAAGAGTGTTCAAACTCGGAGTCAAATGATAAAATAACTAGCGGAATTGACAAACTACGTCGAATTTCAATATTATCAAAAGGGAATAAAGTAAAGTCTCGCAAATGTTCGAAGTTAATCATAAAAGATCAAAAAGAAAATAGCCCATATGTATAGGTATCCTTATATAATACCAGCATTGACGTTCGAGGGAGAAAATAAGAAAGCAAGAAGTACGCGATAGTCGGAGTGGTCAATATATAACCGACCGATATAAAGAAAATAATATGATGTCATAAGATAGACGTATGAGAGCAAAATAATAACCAAGCATTATATATTCATTATAAATATAATAGCAATAAGGATGCAAAAGGGAGCATATAAGTTACTTGGGAGCAAGCGCGCGCAGATATCGAACAATGATGAAAGGTTCTTAAAAGTTTTTGAAAAACAGTTATAGTTTAGGTTTTGAAAACGACCTAGTTCTCTATAACCAGGGCTCTGATACCAATCTGTAACACCCCCAAAATCAAAACAACGCAACGGAATACCACTCGAGGTGCTACTTCATAGCATAAAGTACAAGTTACAAAAAACGACATCAAAAGAGATGTTTAATAAAATGTCACATTCGATTTAAATAAATCAGAGTAAATTCAGATCCCAATAATTTCTTTTTAACAAAAGTTACAAGAGTTTAAACATGACTCCTTTATATATTTTAATAATAAATGGCTGTCGAATGTGAAGAAAAACCAAGTCTTTAAAGTTTTGATATCCGCTCATCCAAATGCTCAGCTAGAAAAATAATAACCTGAGAAAATACATGCCAAAAACGTCAACAATAATGTTGGTGAATTCATAGGTTTAAGTAAAAGCAGTATTGAAATAGTTCAAGTAATATTTCAGTAAGAAAGTAGCGTTACAATATTTTAACGTATTATTTCCGAAATCCAAGTAGTGATTCAATAAATCAGGAAATGTTCTGTAATGGAGCACAAGATGTAGGTAACGGCAGACTATGTACGTATTCCATAGTCCAAAACATGTATTATTGCACTAAGCTCATGACATCGAAGCCGTGTTCGTAATTCTTAGGGAATTGCACCCGTGTTCGTAATTATAAAGGAATTGCACCTGTATTCGTAATTATAAGGGAATTGCACCCGTGTTCATAATTATAAGGGAATTACACCCGTATTCGTGGCTCTTAAGCAATAGCATTCAGGCAATAATCTGGATAGCATACAATTGAAAAGCACTTGTGTCCAAAGTAAAACAAATAATGTGTCCAAAACTCACAATTTCACAAATAGATAATCAATGATCTCAAATCATGTAGTAAGCAAATCAAGTTTTAATAAAGATAGTCAAGTAATGCTTAAGTAGTGGAAATCAATAAGTTTTCTTAGTAAAACAAGCATGTATTCTCATCCCGAAAAAAACAATTTGTGAAAACTATTAAAAGAGAAAAGGTGGGGCTATGAACTCACCGAGGAGTGATGAAGACCATAAGTAGATGAATCATCGGACGAGCGAGAAGCATCTAAGCACAACCTAAAAGATGTGACAAAACGGGGGCGTCTTAGAATGAGAATGAATGGTCGTTACAAAACTAATTAATCATATGATCACGAGATATGTTTACGAGATATGCATGGCATTGCTTATATAACTTATCCATAAGTATTTTTATTCCCCACAAATTGGTACACAACCTGCACTTATACTACATTAAGTGTCTACTAAGTCTCGCTTAGCGATTCTTATCTTATTACTATGTGGCCGCACTTTTATTTCTCAAGAAAAGGCGTAAAACTATGCTGTTGAATTTTAGTCAACTTTACAAGACCATATATCTTAACCTATAAAAGATACAAGGATGTGGCTCTCACCCCTAGAAAGATATTTAAATCTAGTTTCCAAAACATTGGGTCTTTTAATCAAACCATTTACCAATCCACGGGAAATGAGTTTTTACTAACCATAACTCAAAACAGAAAGTTCACTGAATTTCTAACGCTTACGGTTTTGGCCATAAATCCTATTCTATAATAGCAATCAAGTTGAATCCAAAAATAGATGAAAGCTTAAGATGTCTAGTGTTTAATCATGTTTTAAAAACCCAACACATTAGTGCAAAAATATAGAGTTAAATCCCTTTTTCAAACAGTAGTTCAAAACTGACTAGTTTCCGTAAATCGGTCATATCTCACTCATCCGGAGGAGATATGGCTCTATTCAATTCGACACATGTACCTAGAACTTATTTTTACAATCTCATCAAATAATGCAGACCTTATTAGACCAAAAGTTTGCTGCAATTAACCCATTTATACTGCTGGTCTGCAATAGTCCCAAATTTTCCTACCAAACACTAATTTTGACGTATTTTCCAAACCGTAATAGCTATTAAAGTGAATCCAATTGGAGAAGTTAGATTAAGATGTATACTACTGAGATTAGCTTTCCTATCCTACATTTTAGATCAACAGCTAAATCGAATTGGTGTGCAATTTTCAATACATCAAACCCTATGCAATGCCATCCTAATCTCTTCTACATATCTCATATATTAAAACATCATAACAAAAAAGATCATTAAATCAAGATAATCAAACATGATTAATAGTTGTGAATCAAGAGCAAATCAAAACACATGCATATGTTTAAAATCGATCATAACAAAATGTATCGAATTTTACTTACCAACACAATAAAATGAAGGACTATGATCAAACAAAACCCCTTGTGGTTTCCCCTTTATTGCCGAAAACAAACACCCTACAATTTATCAAAACCCCTAACTTTTTGTGATTCAAAACCTTGTAAAATCCCTTGCATTTAAACCCTTGATGCTTCAATTGTACCCAATATCAAGTAAATCTTAAAAATAAAAAATCTCCAAAGTCAAAAACTTGAGAGAAAACCTTGTATAGTTGATTTAATCTTCAAAATGATGATAGGGTTTAATATAGTAATGATTTGGAGTAGATTGGAAGTGTTTAAATGAAATTTGGTGGTGATTGATGGTGGTTGTGGTGTGGGTCGTTCAAACACAGAGAAGAAGGAACCAAATTTTTTTTATTTTTTTTGTTATGTGTGTGTGTTATGGGATTTATAAAAGGGAGTGTATATTATATATATAGAATCCATATCTAGTTTGTATCGATGTATAAAATATAAAGAGATTTATTTGGGTTTATGTTTGGAGCCGGTTAGGAGGGAAGGGAGTATGGGCTTGGTTTTTTTTGTAAACTTTGTACTCACAAAAACTTGGGCCTAATTGTTAGTTAATTTATTAATAAGGGGTGTTTGGTTTTTGTTTTGTAGGAGAAGAAAGTTAATAAATAAATAATAAAGGGAGTAGTTTGGTTTTGCCTATTTGTTGTTGTTTTGCTAATAACCAGTCATTTCACAATAATTTGTTTTAAAATATGTAGTTAAAATATAAAAAATTGTAAAAAAACACTTTTTGAACGCGGTTTCGGCAAACGCAGATAATAAATCGGAAAAGTATTAAAATGAAAAATAATTCAGCTCTCGAAGCTAAAATATGGAATTATTGATTTCTCTGACGTTAAAATGGATAAATATTCAAGGCACGATTCTTAAAGGCTAAAAACGTTGATGTCGATATATCGGCTTACAAGTAGACACACAATAAATTCACATCAAAGGGTAAAAATAGATACGAAGTCGAGGATTTCATCTTGATCGTAGATACGAGATATTACTAGGGGTTGTCAAGTGTTGTACACCATATTCATGGGAGGACATGTAGTTACTCGAAATGATCCATCATGGTACAATGGGAGTACGTGTTCAGTACATACAGTATTTCGTTTTTGATGTGGAGGGTACGCTTTGGCGTATCTTATGGCGGTGCGGGGTGGATTCGCGGTTTGGGGAGGGCGGGTATCAATATACAGCTCATCTGGAGGAGTTTCTGTAATAGATGTTTATGGGGGTTGGTGGAGTATTGGTATCAGGTTTAGGGGTTGGGGTTTTGGGGGTGGGGAGTATGTGTGGAGGGGTGGGGGGGGTTTGGGATCTGGGGGTGGTATATTGGTGATGAGAGGGTTAGGGGTTGTAGGTTTGGGCGTAGGTGGGGGGGTTGTGTTTGGTTGTGTTTTGTGGGTAGGGCCATGGATACAAGCGATTGTCTATCTTCATGGTGAAGGGGTCATTGTATCTGGTTGTCTTGGCGATATGAAAAAACATTGCATCAAGGGGAAACTTGAATTAGTGGTTGGGGTTGTCAAGAGTTGTACACAAAATTCATTGGGAGACATGACAGTTACACTAAAAGATCCCACATGTACAATGGGAGGTACGATTCATTACAAAGTCTTTCAAAATGAAGATGATGGGTACGCAAAGTCTATCAACGTCGGATCTGTTTTGATACTTCGTGATGGTTTGTAATGTTTCTGTCTGGACACCAAAACCATCATAACATTATCTTAACATTACAATCAAAAACATTGTTAAGGTATTCGACAACGACACTGAATTTTAATCTTTTAAATTTTTATTTTTACATATTTTCGTGTATGTTTTTAAATCAAGTTGTATTACAACAATTATCATCGCTTGTAACGTTTGATTAATTCAATGTCTACTTATTGTTGGTATATCAAAGTAATATAAAATATTATTTCATGCAAAATATAAGTCTTTCAACATACAAAATATAAAAACTAAACTAATCATAACCACAATTCCGAGTATTCTCACACCTACACTTATAGAATAGTTCACCCATTCATATCTAATGTTCTCCCAATACCTTTCACTCTCACGAGGCACTATTGGCACATGACCGACACATAACTTTGCGATTAACCAACAAGTTATAACTTCACAGTCTTGGAAGTTAGATTGTTGAGGGACCGAAAATTCCCAACCCTGGTTGTATGATAATATAAAGTTATGAGGCTGTCATTCAGATCCATCAAAATAACCACGCATTTGCAAAATGCCATTAATCACGGGCGTCCAGGCTTTAATTTGATGTTCCAACAGTAACCTTTTCCATAGAGTCCAAAGACAAAAAAAACAAATGGTTAGGTTTTACTGCTCCCGTCACCGAGGATTTCCACCAACATTTATTGGCATATAATACCTACAAAGATTAAACAAACACAATTTGGTAAATGTAATAACAAATTAAAAACTATTCATACCATAAAAGCTTAAAAGTTTTAAACATAAATATGTACAAAAATATGTACCTCTAATTAACAGATTTTCCATGTGGGTAACGGACGGGTTGAACCATCCAATGTTTCCAATAATGTTGTATCTGTCTCTATCAAGAACCGATTATTTTCCACATGAAAAAAGACCCCCATGCTGTCCCTGATTTAGACACAGTCCATCGGCATTTTGTGACCTACAATCTTAATGAGTATGCTCGATCCATGCATTCATTTTTGCTGATTCAAAAAATGATAACAAAATGAATAAATTATTTACGAAAATACATATTACACATTTATTAAAGTTGTCATTGTTAAACTTACGTCCCCAGACAACCATCCTTTCTTGGTAGGGATTGTCTATGCGGGACTTCTAGCATACACAAATGAGGTACTAATTGCGCCCAAAGAGAAGTTTGGAACTAAATAACCCATCAATGGTAACAAATCTAAATAGCTCATACGGGCTTAAAATAAATTGCGTGAAGTCATTATATCTTGTCGGTAACCTAAAAACCAGGTTTAAACGCTATCTCAATACACATACATAGTTAGACTTTATTTATTAAATAAAAAAGCAGACTAAAAATTACCTTATTAGGGTCGACATTTTCAATACGTAAAAGTATATACCATTATCATGTACGCCCGTTAATCACAACGTCATCCCCCTCCAGTGTTTATACGCAAAAGTGGTTCGAAGATTCAAGGATGTAAAATTGTCATTCTTTGCCTTTTTCTTAGGTATAACAAACCCTTCTTTGGTAATTCCGTAGTAGGAGGCAATGGTGAAGAATACAAGTAATCATTGATATGAGATGGAAGGAACTTAGTGGAGAAGAGTGGAAGGAAGGATGTATTCTAGAGAGAGAAATTAAGAAACATGAAATGTCATTAGCAAATTGAGAATACAAAACCAACCAACATCCGTCTCCAAGCTTTAAGAGGGTATTTTTACATGTCAGTTTGGCCGGCCATGGGCCTATTGATGGGCTTACCATGGTCTTGTCCATATAGCTTAATATGATTAACATATCTAAACAACAGCTTTGACTATAAATATTGGAAGTACCGAGACTTTCTTGATCCTAACAGATCTCCCTCTAAGGGAGGTCACTCCAATTTATAAAAAATATAATCCTAGCATACTTATGCATTATCTTTAGTCCTCAGATTCCGTATCTTTAACTTCAATTCCTGATTAACTCTTGTGCATATGGTGTAGTGATTAGTTACTTTGGGATCGAGAGCTGTTCCTTTATCTTTAACTTGTATGTGAGAGTGTGATCTTGAGCATCTTGAGATCATCAACCAAACATAATCTCTTTTTGCCATCTTGTGACTTTGCCATCTTGTGAACTTGTGACTTCTGGACCGACATGCTCATACCTTTCTTGATTTGTTGACTTGAAAAGCTTTAATGTTGCATCTTTCTTGAAATTCTTTAACTTTAACACTTCGTCACTTCGAGAAAGAGGTTCGTTATCAGAGTGACGAAAACTTCTTTGAAATTCTTTGTCTTTAATACTTCGTCACTTCAAGAAAGACGTACGGTATCAGAGTAGCGGAAGTCTTGAAACATGTACTTGAGCTTTCATGACGTCTTTATGATTGTCGGTCGGGTATGAGCATGTGGCTATGAATCTTGTGAGTCAGCTGGAATCAGGTACACCTCCATCTTTAAGTTTCCTACATTAAAACTGTTAGCAATAAAGCGGGGGGACGAATATGGATTTGTTATTCGCCCGTGTTTGGTTGGAGTAACCTTTAAATCCGTGAGGATCGACATGTGATTAGGTAGATTCAATTTAAGAAGAATCTCCTTGACAGGATTTCCAGCTGAAGTATAGAATCATTCTAACACATTTGTATCAGATTCATCAAACTCAACATGTTCTCATTATCGGAACGTCTCAAAGCAGACAGCACGATAAGAGTGAATCAGCGAGTTACTATCTCACCGATTGAAATAAAAAATTGATTCGAAAATCAATCGACGTATCACTTTGCTAAAGTGGTTTTGTGACACGTCAAAAGTGTTGATCATTTCAAAAATTTATCATCAATCGTCAATTCATAACCTGGAATAAGTTTGATTCTTATAGAATCGCACCATCGTTTCTTTCCAGTTGTCACAAGTTTGATTCATATAGAATCGCACAAGTCACCTACCATGAGCTTGTTTGATGTTGGCTCAAGAAAGATTTCCATCTTCATTGTGAATAATATCACTTTGATGTTCTGGCAAAATCACAAGGATAATGCGTAGGACTCTTTATATATATTTCTCGTTATTCACATTGTGTGAGATAGCAAGCATAATTTTGATAAGTGTCCTAATGAGATTTATGGATGATCTCTTTTTGGCTCTAGACTCAATAGTGCACTTTGATTTTAGTGATCGGAGGTTGGAGCTGAGTGCCACCTTTTCAATATCAACTAACTCGGAGTGAGAGAGTTGATAGAAATGTGTAAATCTCCGTGAGTTTTGAAACAAAGTCTTTCCGACTTTGAGTGGCTGGGAAGGGTTGTGGCATAAGCTGTCACTGGGTCCCATGAATGTTTCAAGGTCGGACCAAATTCTTAGTATTTGCGAAGTTTATGTATTGACCCGGTTTCTGCCCTAAGTGTATAGAGGCTTATTTTCTTTTCACCTTTATATTTACATTTTCTTTTTCATCTTCAACCCCCTTCAATGCTTACCGTGACTTCTTAACTAAAACCTTGTGTTGGTTTTGTTCAGTGTTAGCTCCATCTCAGGTCTGCAGTTCTTCCCTTACTCTCACTTTACTCCTTTTATCATACGAAAGACTTCTACACTAAACTAGTGGATATCCCTGGTAGATCCCTTCGGTTTGGTTGGATATGGGATTTGGAATACCTATGCCTAACAAACTTTTATATCTCCATTAAATTAAAGGTACATGTCGGTCTTTTAAGTATTATCATGATCAGAACCAAAATCATTGATTGGTTCAATCAAACGTGGTTGATATAATATCAAAATGGTTTACACTTTGAGAGTTTTTATTATCACTAAAAGCCCCCCCCTTAACATGTGCATCGTAATCGTAGTACATGCTAGGTGTGGAGTGCATTAAGTCCATTTTATTTGATCACATCTTTCAATACAAGTTAGATCCAGGTTAATCACATTTTTCCCTCTATCCAAAAATGTTAATCCCTTGATATTTTGGATATCAATTGATTAACCTTTTGGGGAAAAATTATTATATACTATCTATGAGGAACATTTTAATGCTCCCCCTCAATTTATGAGGGTATATAAGATAGTGCTGAGTACAATAATTTAATTTTTTTTGAATTTATTAAGAAATTCTTGAAAATTTTGTACTCGAGCACTCCTTATTATCAACATAAGTCTACACTACATATTAATATATTTACAAGTTATATTATTTACAAGATTTGACCTGAATGATAAGGACATCATATGATAGAATCATATGGTCCTTTGTAGTAGCCGAAGGTCTCCTCTGTAAGGTCTTCCACCAACAAACTTTTCTAGACTTCGCATCAACCTCCTGTATTTGAATTTCTTGTCAATGGCTTTAATCATCACCCAGGTTCTCTACTTGTCTTGTTTGGTCCATTTTCTCTTCGGCAAATACTCCATTTGAATCCCAGTAGCAATATAATTGAGAGAGGTGCGAACATGGTTGTGTGTGCCATCGCTAAACTTGTGAAGTTCATCGGTGCGCATCAAACGATTTCTGTCTATGTCATCTTGATAGATAATGCCTTGGATATCACGGTAAGCAGTGTATGGAGTCATTTTTCTGAGATCTGTCCTTTATGTGTAAGGTTTGATGAGGTTTATCTTCTCCTGATAACTTTCAACTGCCAGTTGTAAGTCCTCCACACGTTCTTGAATGACAATTCGTCTCATGTACATTCGCAATGCCACATTAAGTGCAAACCGTTCATCCACATTTAGGTTGGTCAACTTATCTTGAACAAGAAGAAGTAACATATCTTCAATATCTTCGTGACGAAGTCTTTTGAAGTCGCCTTCTCGAAACTTATAGAGCACATCATCTTGTCTTTGAACTGTGATCTCTTCCAAATGTTTGTAACCAAATAACTCCATGATCTTGAGACTTATAACAAAAATAATAATCCTGTGTTTGGAATAGACGTCTTTAGAAGTTTCCAGGTTGGTAGCATATCCATAGAATCTTTGATGTTTTGGTCCCCAGTGATTGTTCCCTAGTAGGCATGCTTGTCATAGACAACTTGTACCTTACTCCATGTACTTCTAGGAATCTTGTCTTCAATCCATTTAACATGACCGTAATCAGCAGCCTTTTAAAGGCCCATTAAATAAATGTTATTCGAGGAATATTTCAAAAATATTGTATGAATTATGAAATAATTTGGGACCTATGATGTAAACTTTAATTTGAATGAATGTATTTTAAAATGTCTCTTTTCGAGTCATTTTCTATGCTTGAGTTATTGTATTAATACGTAGCACCCCAAAGGACCCTTCCGCTGAGATATATGAAAATGGGGGTGTTACAGTGCATGCACTGATAATTGTAGGAACTAAATGTGTGTAACTTAATCATCTAATCTCAACTAAACTAAGACAAATCACTCAGATCATTAAGGCATAATTATCTTCTCAATGGGGTACTTTTCTTATAAAACCACAACTAGTTCAATCAACAAAGAATTAAAAGTACTAATCCTTATTACCCAATAGTCATTATTCTATGTAAAATTCATACCTATCTCCTAACGAACCATTATAAAAGGAAGTTAGATGCAAACATTATCATTATCACTCTTAGTGCTCAATCCGCATCTCCTTAAGAAAATGGCTACTAAATGAAGCGTGTCAACAAT
>BQNB010128768.1:7245-19225 GCA_026074375.1 Tanacetum coccineum
GTCTCCAATTACAACCTGCTGAGGGCTTAACAACAATTTTCCTTTTTCCCCCAACAACACTAATTGCATTTACCTCAGGAGTATTAACTTTTTGATATGAAAAATTGGTTCTAAGTGCTGTTGTTCTATTAAATGGCTTTCTAAAAGGTGATAGAGTTTTATGAAAACTAGCTTTTAGTCTAGCATTATTCACAATAGGCTTAATAGTATTAACTTTCCTAGCACCATTAGTTAGTACTGCCTGTCTGTTAAAATTATGCCTAGCAGTATTAACTGTGTTAGTACCGCTAGTTCTAGTAGTATTAACTTGAATCTTGCCAGTTCTAGTTAGTATTGCTTTTGGAACAAATTGGTTTTGATGATTTACTCTTTGCACATTGTTCTATACTGGCCTAATCTCCCTTTGACCAGACCCCTTACTCATCCTATTGTTTAATTCAGCTTGTTTAGCCATCCTTTTCTCATGGAAATCATAATCTCTAATAAGATGGCTAAAACTTCCACATACAAAACATGCCTTTTTGGTAAAACCATATCCCAAACCTAGTTTTTCAGCCATTAAACCACTACAATCCTTTTTGTTAGGTTTAGGACTCTGACTGCATGTGTTTTGTTCTTAAACAGTTTGCCTAGGAGTTTTTACATGCTTAACAATATTAATAAAAGCAAAACTAGGTGTTTCTTGTTCTTTTGTGGGTAGAGACACATGTTCATCTTCACGATCTGATTCATACTCCTCAATGATAGGAGCATTAGACCAAACTTTAGGTTGACTAACTACTTTGGGTTCATTGAAAACTCAGGCATAGATTCATGTGTTTCTTCACTACAATTAGATTCACAAGTATTAAAGTCACTGCTCCTAGCATCAGATTCACTAGGTTTAGATTGCTTTGGACCATATGTAAATTATGAGTCATCTATTTCTTTATCAGGTCCAGAAGGGATGTAGATCCCTGTCATTGGAGGGGGAACTGCATGCATCCCCTCTGCATATCTATAATTCACAGGACTATCTTCTATATCACTTGTCCTACTGACAAACACACTTTGGAAAACTTAATTTTCATAACTTAAAACACCTTTATTCATTTGATCACCATACCCAAGTCCAGCCTTATCCCTAGCACTCATCTGACTATTTAGCAAAATATAAGTGATTTTTAGAAGAGTTGTTGCATTTTTCTACTTTAGCTTTTTATTTCTTCTTTTTCTTTTTCAGCTGTCTGCTAATAGTTATTATGGTATGTATGGACATCTGTTTTTTCATCTAAGTCAATTTTCATATCTTTTTTTTCCTTCATACAAGTTGACTTTGTGTGAGTAACTATTTGTACTTCAACTTTCTTTTAAAGCTTGAGGTTATACCTGTATTTCTATACTGGCATCTCCAAGTTGTTCCCTCTGTTCATCATACAAATTTTTTAAGTTTGGATAAGAATATTTACATCTCTTTGACACGATGGTTACCTCTGTGTCTGAGCCTGTAACCTATGCAAAGCCATCAAGGCATAGTTCTACTGGTTCATCTTTCTGAGTGACCTGTCAATCAACACCATCTCCATCAAGAGTTACCAAAGCTTTAGATTCCTCCTGTTTACCAGATCTCCTCCTTTTTTCTTATCCTTATTCCTAGTGTTCATAAGCATCTCTCCCTCCTTTATATTGATTTCCCTTTGGATCTGACGCTCTCTAGCAAATGCCATGTCTTGTGACAACTATAGCACTCCGACTTTGGTTTTGTCAAACAACAGTTCCATTGCATCAAATTGTAGCTTTCTACTGTCTTTTTGTAGATCTTTTTCATTCTCATACGAAATCTTGGCCACCTGCAATTTCAAGTCCATTTCTTCTAAATCAACTCATCCAAGGTTGTTAGATTACATGATCACTTTGTGGGCAACTGGATTGATTTGCAAGTAAGGAGTATGATGAAGGATGTTCATATTGTGAGTTATGACCAGAAGAATTAGAAACACCATAAGCGGTACTAACATCATTAGTACTGCTAGTGTTCTCTGAAACAAATGCCACATTCTGCGTGCTAGAGGATGATGCAGTAGAGCCTTTAACATCAGACTCAAAGACTCTAAGATTATTATACATATCATCAAAACTAAGACTGTCCACTCCTGGCTTGGTCCTCATGATTAAGGAAACTTGAGACCAGGCAGAAGGTAGAGACCTAAGGAATTTCTGATTTGCATCTTCAGTGGAGACGCCTGCACCATGAATCTCTAGTTGACTCAAAAGACTCTGAAACCTGTCATAGCCTTTATGTAGCCCTTCTGAGTTTGATACAGAGAAGCCTTCAAATTGTTGCTTTAGAATATACTTCTGCATCTTCTTTGATTCATCATTTCTACCAAATCTAGATTTAATAGCTTCCCACATCTCTTTAGCATCAGTCATTTTATGAAATTTAGCAAGATGATCTTCTGGTAAAGCCATAAGCAAGGTGGTCCTTGCTTTTCTTTCTCTTTCTCTGGCTAAAATTTCTTCTGCAGTCTTGGGAGGCAAAACCTTTATTAAACCATTTGTATCAGTTGAGACACTCACAGGACCATTTCCTCTTTGAATAACTTCCCAGATAGGATAGTTTGTATGGGCCAAATAATGTTCCATTTTCATGGCCCATATATCATATTCTCCCTTCTTAAGAATAGGAAGTTTGATGGTTGAAACAGTGTGAGGGGTTTGTTGTGTTGGTGTTTGTGATGGTGGTGGTGGTGGTGGTGGAATATCATCTTCTGATCCAGCCATTGAATAGCTTTGTAAGATAGAGGTTTATAACTGGTTTTTGTTCTTCTTACTCAGAGTTTCTCTACAGGCTCTGATACCACTTGTAGATCCCTTTGAATATAGATCTTTCTACCTTGTTAAGGGTTGTAGCTAATATGGATAGATCCACACAAACTACAGGAGAAACAATGACTATAAACACTATAAGTTATGCGGAAACTAACTTATAATGCTAAGAAGAACAATGAATATTGATAACTAAACTTTTGTATTAATCTGCTAAAATGATTACAGATTACTAACTATGAGATATGAGATTGTAAATGAGATGTATATCTTCTCTAATGCCGTAGGGTTCCTTTTATAGACCAAGGATAAACCCTAACAGACTTACAAAACGCGTAAAAGATAATGCATATCTTTTCCTATAATATCTCATACATATCTCTTAAACGGTACTAACTATTTTATACTAACAGTACTAACTAACTGATCAGTACTAACTATTTTGCACTATCAGTACTAATTACACTATCGGTACTAACTAATATAACTAACGGTACTAAGTCAAGAATACTTAATTCCCAACATTTTGCCACTACCTTATTTGACTCTGGTGCCGACTATAGTTTTGTTTCCATTACTTTTATACCTCTGTTAGGCATAGAGCCCAGCGAATTAGGTTTTAGATATGAGATTGAGATAGCTAGGGGGCAACTAGTAGAGATTGATAAGGTTATTAAGGGTTGCAAACTAGAAATCAATGGTCATGTCTTTGACATCGATTT
This sequence comes from Tanacetum coccineum, assembly GCA_026074375.1. Taxonomy (NCBI): domain Eukaryota; kingdom Viridiplantae; phylum Streptophyta; class Magnoliopsida; order Asterales; family Asteraceae; genus Tanacetum; species Tanacetum coccineum. The sequence continues at coordinate 10,776 of BQNB010128768.1, forward strand.
GATACCTTTTGGGCATGGGAGTTTTGATGTGATTATAGGTATGGATTGGTTGTCTAATCATAAGGCTGGAATAATTTGTCATAAGAAAGTAGTGAGGATACCATTACTGGATGGCAAGGTGCTTAGAGTATTAGGAGAGAAACCGAAAGAAAAGATGAGGCAACTAAAGAGTGCCAAGGCTAAAGAGAAGGAGCAAGAAGAGATAGTAGTAGTGAGAGATTTTCCTAAGGTATTTACGGATGACCTATCTGGATTGCCGCTTGTTCGGGAAATTGAGTTTTGAATTGAGTTAATCCCAAGAGAAATGCCGGTAGCAAAGTCCCCCTATCGTTTGGCACCTTCTGAATTGGAGGAGTTGTCGGGACAACTTAAGGAACTCCAAGACAATGGTTTCATTCGACCAAGTTCATCACCTTGGGTAGCGTCGGTGTTGTTTGTTAAGAAAAAGGATGGTTCTTTTAGGATGTGCATTGACTATAGGGAATTGAACAAGTTGACAGTTAAGAATCGTTATCTGCTTCCTAGGATTGATGATCTATTTGACCAACTACAAGGGTCGCAGTTTTTCTCAAAGATAGATCTTAGGTCTAGATACCATCAGTTGAGAGTTCATGAAGATGACATTTCAAAGACTGCGTTTAGAACTCGTTATGGATATTCCGAGTTCACAGTAATGCCCTTTGTTTTGACTAATGCACCAGAAGTATTCATGGATTTAATGAATAGAGTTTGTAGGCCTTATCTTGATAAGTTTGTGATAGTGTTTATCGACGATATATTAATCTACTCTAAGACTCGGGAGGAGCATGTAAAACACTTAAGGTTAGTCTTGGAACTACTCAAGAAGGAGAAACTGTATGCTAAGTTTTCTAAGTGTGAATTCTGGCTAAGAGAAGTGTAGTTTTTTAGGCATATGATAAATGGTAATGGGATCCATGTAGACCCTAGCAAGATTGAAGCTGTTAAGAATTGGAAAGCCCCTAAAACTCTGACCGAGGTTCGTTCGTTCTTAGAATTGGCTGGATATTACCGTAGGTTCATTAAGAACTTTTCTAAGATAGATAAGTCTCTTACTATCTTGACTCAAAAGTGTAAGACTTTCGATTGGGGTGAGGAACAAGAATTGGCATTTCAAACCTTGAAGGATAAGTTGTGTAATGCGCCTGTTCTAGCTCTCCCCGATGGACCAGAAGACTTTATGGTATATTGTGATTCGTCCGGGATAGGACTAGGCTGTGTGTTAATGCAAAGAGGTAAGGTGATAGCCTACGCGTCTAGGCAGTTGATAATTCATGAAAAGAATTATACGACCCATGATTTGGAGTTAGGTGTAGTCGTGTTTGTTGATCCCTTTTTAACAGATCTTTGATTAGCTTGTTAAAGCTTTAGTTATCTTAGATAGATCTAAAACAACTATGATAGAAACCTTGAGTAATATATAAAGATTATGCGGAATCTAATCTTTATACACCAGAAGAACAATAAAGCAATGTAATAGAAACACAAGATCTTTCTCTTAACTCATAATATATTAAATGATTTACAAAACAACTATATGTTTTGCCTAATAGCTATGACTTTTCTATATTGATTGATATATCTCTAACTATGCCGTAGGGTTCCTTTTATACACTAAGGAAAACCCTAATGGGCTTACAAAACGCGCTAAGTGATCATGCATATCTATTCCTAATATATCTCATGCATATCACATAAGCAGTACTAACTTCTTATACTAACAGTACTAATAAACTAACTAACAGTACTAATAAACTAACATTTTGTACTGGCAGTACTAACTATAACTAACAGTACTAACTATTACAACTAGCAGTACTAATGACTTAGTTTATTTTCTTCAATCTTCAGTAGCAGCACAAATCTTCAAATAGTAGTACTAAGTCCTTTTAACAATAAAAACTTGTAGAAGCCCTTAATTCCCAACATCTGATATTCAATTCTCCACAGTCTTATGTGCAAGATATCAGTCCAATCCAAAGGAATCACATCTAAGTGCTGTGAAAACAATCCTCAAGTACCTGAAAGGTACTCCTACCTTTGGTTTGTATTATCCAAAATGTTCAGGCTTTGATCTAAAAGGATACTCAGACTCAGACTATGTTGGTTGTAATATGGATTGAAAAAGCACCATAGGTTCCTGCCAAATACTTGGTGGAAAATTGGTTTGTTGGAGTGCTAAGAAATAGCAGTCAGTGGCGATGTCCTCAGCTGAGGCTGAATATGTTGTTGCGGCTGGGTGTTGTGCAAGTATTCTATGGATGAAAAGTCAACTCAATGACTATGACATCTATTACAATATGGTACCCATCTTTTGTGACAACACTAGTGCCATTGCAATATCTAACAATCTAATACTTTACTCAAAAACCAAGCATATTGATATAAGATATCATTTCATCAGGGACCACATCCTTAAAGGGGATATTGAATTACACTTTTCAAAAACTTGATATGCCGTCCTTATGTTTTCTGACCTGATAATCCTCCAATATTTTATTGACCTTCATGTAGGAATTTCCCAATCAATGATAGGATCTTTAACTTTAAAGGCTTCTCCTTGATTTCTTCTACTGAACTAGCTACAACATCTTCTTAAGTTCTTCTCTCAATAATTCGTTTGGTTCTTCATTGGTTGTTCTTGAATAAGATTTCTGAACTTGAAGCTAAGATGTCCTTAACTTTTTGAAACTCTCTAAAGTAGTGGTTTTTTCCCCAACTCTTCTGCCAACTCTCTTTGTCATTTGTCTTTTCAACATTCAGTAATCCTTTTTAAACGCAAGTTTTATCTATTATAACTCTTCTTCAAACATGGGTCTGATCCTCATAATACATATTCCTTTGAAGTAACCCATCTTGTATCCAGCCATATTCTTCAATAAAGCATGCAATATTCTTCCGGGCTGAACGTAATTGAACTGGTTTTTCTTCTTGAGTGTTTGATATCTTTTTATAGTATCTGACTGTCTTTCTTGAACTTGTTCAGCCACAATACTCCAGTCAATATTATTAGTTTCTTCCCTTTTATCCAACTATTTTTGTAACTCTAAGGCTTTTTCAAAATCAATCATTTCTTGTTCTTCTCTTGCTGCATCTTTTGCCATTTCTTCCTTATTTAGCTTCTGAGCTATCCTTTCATCAGTACTTAGAATTTCCCCAGCAGTACTAAAAAGACCTCCAGCAGTACCATCTCTTGAACTGACAGTACTTCTTCTTCTTCTAGTGTAACTTTTATAGGTCTTTACTCTTTCTCTAGATGCATCTGCAAGGATCTTAGCTGCACTAAGAACATCTAATTGAACTTCAGAACTCTCTTGACTTTGTTCTTCACCTTGTGAAACCTTTGTAGGTGTAAATCTCTGCAATAGGATATCAGTTGATCCTATTCTATTCTCAACTTCTTATATTCTTCTCTACATCTACATCTTCGTATTTCTGTCTCTGTCATCCTCCGCCGTTTAGAAGGATCATCTAAACTAGATCCTCCAAATCATCAGGAAATACTACCATCCTGTGTCTTTCTCCTTACCTGAGGGTAGATTTTACTTAGCTTCCAAAGGTTACCTTCTTTCGTCAACCAAAGCATTGCAATAGAGCCTTACATAAACCTTCTTAGTCTGTTTGGAATCTTCCTTTAACTGTTGACTTGTCAGATAAAATTGGTAACACAATTTTCGTCATTCCATAATGTCTTACTCTAATCATCACTTTCCAGGTATGTCACCTCATGAGAAGAGGTGAATCAAGGGCATGGAAGATGTTGTGTGTGGAATTATTTGTTTCTTAAAATGGTCGGGGATAAAGTAGTAATGAAGGTTTTAGTTGTAGTACTTGAAAGTTGTTCTTGTGATGACATTGGTGAGATTTAGTTGGGATTGTGAGGTAGTTGAGAAGCCAATGAGTATGGTGTTGGACTCAACAGTGAGTGTTGGTCCTTCACCCTGACCAGGTTGGTCATGAATCAACATTAAATCAAATAGAGGTATGTGTTCCCCTGAAAAACCTCTTTTTATTCAAAAGCATTTGTATAAAGCGTGGATATATCAAAAATTGTTTACACTAAACCACAATTTTTCACCATACCATCAAAAATTAGTTTTGAAAACTTAAAAGTCCTGTTTGTAGCTAAACAAATGATTGCAGTTGCAATATTACTTGAAATTGTTTCCCATTAGTTTTCTAGACTTAAACATGTAAGATGTATGGATCAAGCAAATCTCCATTGGGGAAAATTTTACCTTTTGAAAATTAAGTTTGTCATCATTAGAAAATATCCTATTAGAGCAGGTGTTCAAAAATTTCCGTATTAGGCAAGACTAATACCATCTGCATCTGCTAATTGAGATCTCCTAACCAGATGCTTCAGTAATATCCAATTGGTTTGCCATCAACTGTACATTATCCTTTGATCTTCATCATTGACTGTTTTGACAGTATATACTGCCAAAACAGTTAATTAAAGAAACATAGATAGTAAGAATTGGTAGTTAAAGCAAACCAGCTATGACTACCAAGCAAGAAAATCTACTATCAAATGGTATTCCTCACTTCCAGTTGGGCTTTGAAGAAAAGCCACCATATTTATGCTTGTCGCCAATCCATATTAGCCCATGTGTATATAAGTTTTATTGAACAAAATACAATATGATGCTGGTTAAGTTCATTTAAGAATGAATTAGTGTTTGGGGTAAAAGCAATTGAGATTTTTTTACAGAGAGTGTAAAGGTTTGAAAGCAGATAAACGAACGAATTGTAGTCTTTAGCTTAAAAGAAATCGTGTAAATAAGGTAAAGATTACAATTATCCAAATTTAGAACCTTATATACTCAGTCAGTTGCGTAAAAACCTCAACGGTAATATTCAAAGAGTTGAAAATCTGTTATTGACCAAACAGTGTAAACGGTAAACCCAACAGTACTAATACTAGCCTAACAGTATTAACTTTTGTCTAGCAGTACTAATATTTTTTGCCCATAGTATTAAGAAATGCCTGCCACAATACCTTTTTCTCCAATAATCATTGCAACACATGCCTCTAATTCATCGCAAACAACCACTAAAAACAACTAATAGACAGTGAGAATTTCATGAGGATCCAAATTTAAGATAACCCATGTATAAAGTACAAAAACTGCTTAACCAAACCAAAAACTACTTTTGACCCATTTCTTCCTTCCCAAATTAACCTCAAGTCCCCTTCCAACACACTTAGTTGAAAGATCTTTTTTTCCAAACTATCAGCCATCAACGGATTTAAGAATTCTTTACTAGTTACCGTTTGCCCTGGAATAGCCAATTCTTTCTTGTCTGTTAGACATGGTGAATTGATGGACACATTGTTTGTGTGTTATAACCATCAACTGAAAGGACATTCATGCTATCATCAATATCCTCCCCTCAACTCCAATCATACAACATTTTCTCCAAATCAAATAACCTTTAAGCTCTAAACCTGCAAAATGTTAAGCACAAAGAAACACAATCCAAAACATCTTGCATACTGCTCATAAGAGAATTAGTTTCTCTTTGGGAATCCAAGTCATTACTGACTTGAGTCTACCTGTTGGATCAACATAGTCAAATTGCTTACAATTGTATGATCCACTATTTTTGGAGATATGATCTAGAACATTAATTTTAGGTCTCCAAACCTGGCATTCTGAGGACTTAACAACATTAATCCCTTGTTCCCCAACATCACTTATCACCCTGTTTCCTTTAGCAGTATTAACAAAATTTACCTTAGTAGTATTAACTTTGTCATTTAAATTTATGTTTTTAAGTGCTGTTTGTTGGTAAAAAGGTCTCCTAGGTGGTGAATGTGACTTCTGAAAAGCATTTGGTCTAGTTTTTGCAGCATTCACAAAGGATTTAGGTGCAGCAGTATTAATAGGCCTGGCAGCACTAACTGGTACTATGCCAAACTTGGTTAAAACTGCTGTTGGAACAAAATTCCTTATAGAATTAGGGAAATTTTAATGATTAACCCTCATAACATTATTCCGAACTGTCTGAAAACTCCTTTGACCAGTTTCACCATTTTTCCAACATTGTTCAACACCAGGTTGTTTGTACCATCATTTATCCATAAAATCACATATTTAAGTAATGGTTTAAAAATCCCACACACAAAACAAGTTTTCTTTGTAAACTGAAACCCAACTCCTAATTTCTGAGTTTTCTTATCATTCTAGTTTGTTCTGTTATACCTAGGATTTTCACTAACTTTCCTAGGCTGATTAGCTTGCTTAGGTTTATGTTGAACATTATCAGATTTTAATATCCTTACTTCAGACTCATCCTCATCACAATCAGACACCTAATCTTCAATTATTGGGGTATCGTAGTTTTCTTAATCTCATTTGAGGAATTTTCATAGACACCCTTATTTGCCTTAAATCCATAGCCTTCAAATTCAGGCTGTTAAAACTCCTTAAGACTAAAGTTGGACAAATCAAAAGTTGGGGGTGCAAATAAGCCTGTAGGTGGAGGTGGAACATCATTATACCCCACACCTTTTCTATTGTTATCACAAATTTGACTCCCTATTAATTTATCTAGGCTCTTAGAGGCAATATTAAAATTGTCAATTTTAATATGATTGCTCTCTTTTTCTTTCTTAAATTTTTCTATCTGAATATTAAGAGCATTGATTTCTGAGTCTTTAAATGAGGCATCTCTTTTTAAAACAACAATTTGGTCACAAAGCATAATCTCATTCTTTTTGTAGAAGACAAGTTGTTCTTCTATAAAATTCTAACCCTTTATAGTAACTAGATAAACTCAGATTTATTAAAGGCAACAAACCACACATACACATCCATAACTATGGAATGGAATAGACACACATGGTTGCATTCATTCCTTAACTCGAATAAGCTAAAGAATAGGACTAGCAGTCTTTACCAAAAGTCCTAAACAAGCAAGGGCGACAAACCACATATACACATCCATAACGATGGAATAGACATACATGATTGCATTCAATTCCCTCACTCGAGTAAAACTAAGGGTTAGGACGAAAAGTGATATAGGGTAGGGATCTTTCAATCCTTTTTCCAAAAGTAATAAACCAACAAGGCGGATAAAATCACACATACATGGCCGTAATGAAGTAATAGAGATATGTGATTGCTCGCATCCTCATTCGAGTAAGACCTAAGGTTAGGGATTAGGAAAGGGAAAATAATTTTTCTTAAATAAAAAGAACAAAACAAATAGATTAAGTCCAAACAAATAAGGTATAGTGTTGCTAGCACTTTCCCAACCGTACCCATGAAAAAGACACATACATATAGATACAAACGTCTCGATAATAGATCAATAAAAACAACCTTAGTTGGCGTTCCCATAACGGTCAACTCCTAATCATCCATACTATACATACTTTACAAATTAGTGGCGATATCGACCACTTTTTTTACAAGAAATACATGGTTGGCTTATTTCGACCAACATACAACAATACTCTACAGAATCACTCTTTTTATATTTTTCTCTTTTTTTGATTTTTTTAAACATATATACACTACGAATTTTGGTGTAATTTCACCATCTTCATGATCATAATGAATCCGGATAATATATCCATTCTCCTCTATACTTTGGATGTAAAAATCGATTTGTGAAAGTAGTAAAACATACTGAAAAACTACTACTTTTACATTCTCATTGCATTGAGCAATTTCCCGACCTAACCATGGATGAAAAATCAACACGTGCCCAATTGCATTGTGCAATTTTACCAACCATACCAGAGATAAAAAAAATTCCATTGCAATACAGGAAATACAATACTTTACACAAAAGTTGTTGGGATTCTAGATTTGATGAGACAAAATAAATAAAAGAATGAAACAAAAGGACTAAAATTGTTATTAAAGAATTCTACAAGCTGGTGGAGAATTATGTAGATTCTAGAAGATCTCCTTAAGAAGATAAAGATAACAGAAGATATTCCTTAATGTTTAAAAGATTTACTTATCTAATGTTTATCTTCCTTTGTAAGTCTTGATCTCTCCCTATATAAAGAGATCATAGACACATACTTTTGTGTGCACAGAAAAATGTAGTCGACTAGTAAAGGTGTGTGTGAGTTCTAGGTGTGAGTTCTTTAAGTAGACGCCTAGAAGTTGTGTCTAGCCCCAAGGATCTTTGATCCCTGTTAGATTGTAACCATTCTAGAATTGATCGTCTAGAATTGGGGCTTGATGGAAACGTATGAATAATAAAACCTTGTTTGATAACTTATTGTTCTTTATTATTCCGCTGCGTATATAAGTTATATGTAAAACTAATCCTAGATGGGCTAAAACGATCTCCACAATTCACCTACTCAAGATATTTGTGAAGGTTATGGGATCTATGTCTTCATTGGTTTTTTTCTCGATTTTACACAGGAACTCAGGGATCTTAAAGAAATTTATCCTATT
>BQNB010128769.1:0-14454 GCA_026074375.1 Tanacetum coccineum
AAACAATCCTTGCAGCAGATTCAATCCAAAAGTAATAAGCGAGAAGTGCCAAAACCCCAACAATTAGGGATTTGAATCCTCATCCCACTTGATATGTTAGTCTTTTGAATATGGTCATGTCTTCATATACGTAAACCACCACTATACGATCAAAACCCGGCTATATCCGGCAAAGACCCGGCTATATGCGGTTATATCCGGCCAAGACCCAGTTAGACCCGGCCATATTCGGCCAAGACCCGGTTAGAACGGCTATATCCGGCCAAAACCCGGTTAGACCTGGCCATATTCAGTCAAGACCCGGTTAGAACGGCTATATCGGGCCAAGACCCGGTTAGGCCCGGCTATATCCGGCCAAGACCCGGTTAGGACCGGCTATGTCCGGCAAAGACCCGGTTAGACCCGGCTATATCCGGCCAAGACCCGGTTAGGACCTTGCTATATCCGGCCAACACCCGGTTAGACCCGGCTATATCCGGCCAACACCCGGTTAGGACCGGCTATATCCGGTCAGGACCCGGTTAGACCCGGCTATATCCGGCTAGGACCCGGTTAGACCCGGCTATATCCGGCCAGGAACCGGTTAGACCCGGCTATATCCGGCCAGGACCCGGTTAGACCTGGCTCTATCCGGTTGAAATGTACTCCGTATAATATTGAACAGGGAAGGATCGTATGCTAGAGATAAAAAATCAAAAGAGGCGGATATGGAGGATGCTAATGAAGAGATACGAAGGATTAAGGAAGAAGAGGGTCAAGCTATGAGAGAGGCTCTCTGTTTGTTTAGCTCCTAAGCGTGCTGCAAAACCTCAAGGTAGTAAACTTGATAAACATGAGTTCTCTGAACTTATCAAACGAGGTTCGACTGCAGAAGACTTGGGAGCAGGACATGCTGAGGTGGCTCATGTTCCGGGTCTCGGTTTTGCCAAGTAAGATTCTTGGCTAAACTTAGTTTCTGTTAGTTATAGACATGATAAATTTTGTTATAAGTGTGGCAAAATGGTCAGTTTGGACGGGTCAAAACGCGGATATCTTTTATGTTGTCATATGGGTCGAAACGGGTCATATCAGACTGGGGTTACCTAAGATACTTTCTGAGCATTTCATTTTAATGAATAGTTGGTGTCAAATATTGATCCAAACATTACACTGTTGCAATAATAATCTACAGTAATAATTTTGAAGAAATAATTCAGTAGGAATATGCATTCTAAACGCACCTTGGCGACTTTCGAGTTTCAGCTCATTTCTTTCAAACTTTTTTTTTTTTGTTTAACCTGTTTGGGATAAAATAGAACCTGTATCAGACAGATTCATAAGGCTATGGGCCAAATTTGCCATAACTAGACTAGTGCAAAAAAAAAAACACTTCTGTTAAAACGAGCCATTTTGGGTACTTTTGGATAAAGCTATGCAGAAAAGAGGTTCATTACTGTGAAGCGCAGAACATATATATTAAGGTTTCCAGGATGAAGTCTTGCTTTTTAGATGTTGATGGCCTCAATTAACCTTGTTACCAAAACTTTACTGCAGGGCACCTAAAGCATGGGAAGAGTCGAGATCACTGCCTGCCACCATGACAATGGATGTGCCTAAAAATACAAACGTGTCTGCATCTCCATCTGCAAGAGATGCCAAGGAAGATTCAGAAGACGAAAGGCGGAAGAAAAGGAGACGAGAAGAGAAAAAGCAAGAAAAATATGAAAGACAAGAAGAGAGGAAACATGAACGAAGAGAGAAAAGACATGCCCGTGACTCAGATGACAAGAGGCATAAAAGAGACAAAGGTAAGAGACGACATGATTCTGACTGATAATTGCATGTTAAATTGTATGTTACCTTGAATCTAAGGGATCTAGACGCTCATAATAAGTAACTTGTACTCCTTAATAGATTGTATGCTATGTTTCAGTTAATAACATTTAATTTGTCACATTAGTACCATGTTGCTTGATAATTTGTAGAGTTTGAGCTATAAAGTCAAATTGCATTTGTTTTAGCTTAAAGTGCTATTGTTAGAGATGTTTTTACAAACACATTTTCACCTGTGACAAGTGTGATTTGATCTCAATAGTCAGAATATTTTGAATGAGTAGATGGTGTTCATACAGAAACAAGTCAAATGATTAGAATGACAAAAGTATATATAACCAAATGGTCTTTGATCTAGTATCCATGAGATGGTTGTGGGCTTAATAGGAAGCGCGTTCAAGTTCCACGAGCGAAGAAAATGAGATTTTTGTGAGAATGAATATTGTGACTTGCCGATTATGCAGTTAATATACATTCTGCGCTAAAGGGCCTTTGACCCTAGCCATATGTTGATAACCCTTCAAACAGGAAATTGCAGATCCAGGTCTTAATCAAGACAGTGAGGTATTAGGTGTGTGAATATTTATGTTTCAAAGAGCAAGGAAAAAGACTAGCATCAAGATGAATAACTGCATATACTACAAACATCAATGCAAGGCTTTTCCAACCAAAATAAGAACAATTTAGATACAATGTCATAGCAACTAAAGCAGATAAGGATGAGTGGGAGGGTACAAATAGAGACATCCCAAACACACCTAGTTTCATTCAATTAACCATGGAACCAAAACAAGTTTACGGTCCCAAATGAGATGAAATGTTGAATAGGTTAATGGGCTTTGAGGCCAACAACAGACGGAGCAGCACCCCTTGTTGTTTTCACAAAGTTCACGTACTCGTTGTAGTCCATAGTGAACAATGTGCTCTGGTAGCGAGTGAGTCGAATACGATTCCTCACCGAGTCATTTATGGTGCCATTGTAGCCGGCTTTCCTCATCAAAGAGTCGATAGCTTCTATCACTGTCCAACCTGAGAAACCAAGGTAACCAATCAAAACATGTTTTTTATAGGCAAGCAAAATGGGCAGGTCAGGTAAGTGGTTAGGACGGGTAATTTTTTTTAGTGCAAATATTGATCGGGATAGATTGACTCCTCTTTCCGTTTTGGTTTGGGAATAAAAGATTGTTTGACCCGTTTCAGATAACTCATAACCCAAATCAACCCATTTAAGTAAATTGGATCCGATTGCCCCCTCTAGTTGTACTATTTTCCAATCCACAATTTCAAATAAAATAACACTAGTAATACCTTAAACACGTACAAAACACAAGTATTGAAAACAAACCTTCTTGAGCAGCAACATCAGGCAAGTATGTGGCACTTCGCTTTGTATTTTTATAGTCGGGATCGGTGAAATCAATAATAATACCATGCTTTCCCACCTAAAAGATGGAATGGTTTCAGAAGAAGAAATAAAGCTCTAAGCCACAGCTGACTTAATCGAGCAAGAGCCCTGATGTGGTTCATGATCAGGAGCCAGTCAGAAGTAAAGAGCATTGCCATCCAAATAAAAGTAAAGACCATAGGCTTGTTCAAAATATAAACAGAAGTACCTCCCAATCGAGATGGTTAGCAGCATTTTCATAATTAGTAAGAATTGAAACTGTACATTGCAAGCTGGGCAACTCTTTAGCTTGTATTGGAGGGAATCGATGATCCCTTAAAGCACTGCAAAAGAAAAGATCTATAGTAATTAAAAAAGAAAAACATATTCGGAAAAAGAGTCATGTTTAAACGTATTCACACGTCTTCTTAAAGCATAAAGAACCCACCTAGTTAGAGCATAATCCTTGAAACCATTTACAATGCCACGAGGAGAAAGAGTCCCTATGCATCCACGTAAACGAGGTTCATAACCATTCACCACTTTCTTCCAAGTCACAAATAACGGGCTGAAATCACAAAATAGTTTTAGTTAAACGATTACTGATTGTAAAACATATACAAAACATAATTTATAGATTACTAAAGCATAAGAATGTCAAAAAATTAACTTGGCACACCAAAAACAACATATCATTAGTAGTTAACTTGGAGGATGATGCACAACAATGATAACTAAACATACAAAATAAAAAAGATTAATACTTAATTAAACAAAATCTTTTTTTTAAACCATTTATGATAGTCAAATGAATCTCCAATGACTTCTATTATATTGAAAATTAGTTTTTTTGGATGACTAACACAAGCACACGCTAATCTACACCCATGTCCACGACGGGGCTTTGGGTGAGGAACCCTAAATACACCTTCAATACTAAACAGTGCATAAAAGAATTAAAATACTATAAGCAACTTCTGAATTCTTGTTTATAAGATCACCATCAAATTAAAAAATAATAAAACCTAGAATTTAGGTGCAAAAGGGGTGTTTGGATGCACATTTACGATAGCTTCAACAAAAACGATACTAGTTATTTAGGTGTCATTTAACATGTAAACCATTGAATAACCCAGTCACTCAAAAGTTACTATCACAACTTTAAACAACATAAGCACATCCAAAAGTCCAAATGTTATGATTCTGGTTATTCAATAAGAGACGATCATTTCAAAAGGAAATACCAAACATCACTAAAGCCAAACATAGTGAACCCGATAATCACTATTCTTATAACAACTCCTTATCTTTCCAACTTTAATTTTTCAAAAGCTCATAAATAAAATTGTCGTTTCCTAATTCCTAACAACTCAAAACCAACACCCCTTATAAAATTCTAAAACTACAATACCCTTTAACCAAAAGTAAGAAAACAGTTTCGATAAATATCCAAACGAATCCATAATTGAATCTATATACTACATATAAAGAGAAAACACATTTGCTTAAAACTTAATAACTTAAAAAATGAGTAATGTTGTAAGACTAAAATACCCTTATTTATAAAGAGCAATGCAATCTATTATACTTAATTACAGTATAATCTTCGCTCTCAGTTACTCCACACCCATATATACATAAAAAAAACATTGCACGCATAAATTAACGATATATATCGTCCGGTAATCGACTATATAATACATATGCAAGAAAAGAAACTTTAAATTCCACAACATTAAAGTCTTAAAGATGATAACTTTATTATTCTTTACACACAAATTAATCCAAAACTAAGCACAATACATATACAAACTATATACAAATCAATTCTTCAAATTCCAAAACATAAAAAGATCAAAACTTTATATAACTTATATCACAAAACACATATAAATTAAAAAATAAAAAGATAATTACTGTTGACCCTCATCAAAAGCAGGTGGAGGAACTTGTTCATCATTATAATGAGCCACTAATGAATCAAAACAATACACCGCCATCTCCCTATTTGCTGACACCATTTTTTATGAATTTTTCGTTATAAAAAATCACAATTTTTTATATAAAAAATGAGTTTCAATTAAATCTTTTAAAAGGGCTTCCTTAGAATCAGTTTTTCTCAAATGGGTTGCTTTTAGAATTGGATTTGATTGATTTTTTAGAAGTAGTGAAAAAACAGCGGTTGAAGATGAAGAATAAAGAGGTTTTTTTTTTTTTTTTTTTTATGAAAAGAAGGAATTATTCGGTGCGTGGGTCCTTTTTTATGGGAAGGTAGGTGCGTAAGTTTTGGTGTTTGCAATAAGAAGGTTTTGTTTTTGTGAGAATTGCATCTAGGTCCATGTATGTTAAGGTTTCGTTTGGCAGCGAGCGTTTTACACGTTTTGAAACAATTAGCAATTAGCGTTTAGGGCATATGCGATCCTGTGAAAAGTGATTAACAAGCAAGATTAACCGCGCGTTGCTGCGGGCGTTAATTTTTCGCGCGTTGTTGCGTGTCATTAATTCTTTTTTTTCCTTTAATTTTGTGCGAGTTTATTTTGTCGGTCTCATATTTAATAGTGCGGGTTTACTTTTTCAGTATAGTCAATTCGGAAATGTTACCGCGGGTATTTTTTTATAATTGGGCCGGCCCAAATTTTTGGGTCTGTTTAAGTCAACTCGGAAATGTTACCGCGGATATTTTTTTATCTGAATGCGTCGGTACTTTTGTAACATTTTTTTCCTCCCTATTTTGTGCCGACAGATTTAAAAAAAAAAAACTAATTGGGCCGGCCCAAATTTTTGGGCCTGTTTAAGTCAATTCGGAAATGTTAACCGGCGATATTTTTTTATCTAATGCATCGGTACAATACTTTTGTAAACATTATTTTTCCTCCCTATTTTGTGACGACAAATTTAAAAAAAAAAAAACTAATACCAAATTTTTGGGTCTGTTTAAGTCAATTCGGAAATGTTACCACGGATATTTTTTTATCTTGAAATGCGCCGGTGAGTTTCAATTAAATCTTTTAAAAGGGCTTCCTTAGAATCAGTTTTTCTCAAATGGGTTGCTTTTAGAATTGGATTTGATTGATTTTTTAGAAGTAGTGAAAAAACAGCGGTTGAAGATGAAGAATAAAGAGCTTTTTTTTTTTTAATTATGAAAAGAAGGAATTATTCGGTGGGTGGGTCCTTTTTTATGGGAGGTAGGTGCGTAAGTTTTGGTGTTTGCAATAAGAAGGTTTTGTTTTTGTGAGAATTGCATCTAGGTCCATGTATGTTAAGGTTTCGTTTGGCAGCGAGCGTTTTACACGTTTTGAAACAATTAGCAATTAGCGTTTAGGGCATATGCGATCCTGTGAAAAGTGATTAATATCTAAAAAGTAAAGAAAATATTCACATCCTTCGGATCATCAAAAATAATCCTACGTCCAGAATAGGGCTAAGCACGGTCCCAAAACCGGAACAGACCGATTAAAACCGGACCATATTGAAAACCACGATGTGGCCCAAAACCCCGGAACGAGGACCGGAACAAAATGTTCGGTCCATGTCCGGGTCGGTTCGGTCGATCGGTCTGGTCCAACAAAGCATAATGTCCGGTTATATGTAAGACTGAATCGGACCGGACCGAAGACCGAAAATGACTAAAAGGGTGGACCAAGGACCGGACCGAAATATATTCGGTCCGGTCTGGTCGATCCGGTTTCTTGGTTCGGTCCGGTCAACGGTCTATAATGCTCAACCCTAGTCCAAAATTAAAGCAACAACCAGTACTCTCTTTTCTCAATTTGACCAGGGGCTATTTGGTCATTTGACATGTCTTTATACTCACCCTCAAACTTTAAATTGTAATAACTCTTAAACGACAAACTTTTAAGAAAAACCGATTTCACCATAATTTCTAAAATTTAATACTCTTTAAATTGGTATAAATTTTGATGTATAAATCGCAACTTTTTTGTTTAAATTTTAAGTTGGTCATGATTTTCTTAAAAAATTTGACATCTTCAGCCCTAATTTTATCTAGCTTAATGGCCGAATTACGCAAAACTTAAAGCACGAAAGTTATAGATTTTTTGGCCATTCTTTAACCAGAAATTTGAATCATTCAAATCCGATATGATATGAGTGAGATGTCACACGTTAAAGATGACGTTTTAGTCATATTTGTTGCACACTTGTTGTACACAAGGTGTTTGATGAAATGTTTAACTTAGATTTTTAGTGTCAAAATTGCGTTAAATGCACTATTTTTTGTACCACAACGCACCACTAATCATTTTATTAATGTAAGTATCAAAAGGTGGTGTATTTTTAATTTGTTAATTTGTACAAAAATGTACCCATTGAGTTTTATTACGTTTTTAACCATAAATTTGACCACTATTAAATTCGAATTAGAAAAATTGTAAAACATATAAG
This sequence comes from Tanacetum coccineum, assembly GCA_026074375.1. Classification (NCBI taxonomy): domain Eukaryota; kingdom Viridiplantae; phylum Streptophyta; class Magnoliopsida; order Asterales; family Asteraceae; genus Tanacetum; species Tanacetum coccineum. Next base: position 7,601 of record BQNB010128769.1, read on the forward strand.
TTATAGATGTTAGGTCAATCTTTACTCAGGTCTCTTAGGGCTTGTTTCTTTTTTTTTTTGAAATTAAGTGGCTTGTCATATCTATGTCTTATTTAGCATCTTAATGAGAGGAGTGAGGTTTTGTTGTGTCTACAACTAAGATGATTTAAAGGACTTGGGCCCACCACTCACACCAATAAGAGGCATTAGTGGAAAAGTAAACACCCCCTTAATCACTCAAATTTGATGTCATATGAGTGAGATACCACACGTTAAAGATGACGTTTTAGTTATATTTGATGATGAAAAATATAGCTTGTGAACATGGATTATGATGAACATGGATTAAGAATGATGAACGAATGAACAACATTAACTAATGAACAAGACTAATTAATGAACAATACTGTTGAAAAAATTGTTTTCTCATTTAGCAATCTTATGGATCTCCATGGTTCATTATGGAACTTTTCTATAACTAACTTAATCTTTTAGCTCTCTTTGTAGTGTCACTTATATTTCAGGGGCTAAAGTGAAAAGTTGTAAGGATGAGCTATAAAAGCTGGCATCCGGACCTAGGGTTTATTATCTTTCATCTCCATAAAGTTTTATCATCAAAATTCTCTCAAGTTTTTATATCAAGATCTGGGTTTGGTTTTTGTTCTGATCATCTTGATCAAGTTGATTAGGGTTTTAGTTTCTAGTTATAAGTGTGAGTTCTGGTATAGATTTAGATAGCATCCTATTTGGGGACTATCTCAATTTCTTTGTAATCTGTTTTGATAAGCACTCGTGTTGAGGACTTATCTACTGTGTATATTGTTATAATAAAAGATAAGATCATCGTGGGAAGGTTGGCTGGGTGATTCATAATTTTAGTTGTTTATGTACCATTTTAACATGGTATGAGAGCTCTAGGTTGGTTTCTTGAGCTCTTCTGGTGGATCTTGAGGTTTCTTGAAGGTTGTTTGATTTAGGGTTTTATCTTGAAACCCTAATATTTGGGAGTTTTAATTCTCTCTGGTTGGATAAGGGTTCTTGTGGTGTTAATCGATTGATTAACTAGTTAATTGGTCGATTCTTGAGGAAACCCTAATTTTTCAAATTGGGGGTTTCTTGATCTTGTGGTTATGTGGTTTGATTGGGTTCATTATTGGTCAATTGCATTCTAGACTAAGTGAATCTAGAGTGGGTTGATTATTCTGCTGCTATCTGGTATTGCACTGTAAGTGGTCCTCTTCTTTCTTTAAGATTTTACAATTCTTTGGTATTTTTGGGTGCAAACAGAGTTTATTTGCCACCTCTGAGTGGTGTGAAACCCTGCATTTGGTCACTCTCAGTCCAAACTACTAGGAATTAGTGAATCTTGGGTGTGAGTTTTTAGTGTTAGTGTGTCTAGATTGCTGGAGGATAGGTTAGTGTAGTTTGTGGAGTTGCTTCATTGAGGTTGTGGTTCTTGGTTTATTCTTGGTGGTTGTTTGGTTGTTAGTTTTTCAGTTAGTGTGTTAGTTTCTTCTGTTTGTTTGTTGGTTATCTGTTTTGCTTGTCTATTTTTTGTTTCTTGCTTGTTGGTTGTTTGTTCTTGCATGTTCTTGTTTGGTTGTTGTTTTTTTCATTATGGCTGTTATGATTGGGTCTTTGGATCAGGGCAATTCCCTGCATCTTCATGCTAATGATTCTAATTGTGCTTCTATTGTTTCTGTGAAATTAACTGGTGTTGATAACTATAGAATTTGGCCAGTGCCATGAAAGTAGCTTTACAAATTAAACATAAAAATAGGATTTGTGAATGGAACATGTAATAGATCTACTTATGTTGCTAGTGCCCCATTGCTTGAGCAATGAGATAGGTGTAATGTTGTTGTGCTTAATTGGATCTTAAGTTCTTTGTCTTAGAATGTTTATTTGGGTCATGTGTTCTCCGATAATGCTGAAAGTGTTTGGAAAGAATTACAAGAAACTTATGATAGAATTGATGGGTCTATTGTGTTTAACTTTGTGGAAACCATACGATCGTTTAAGCTCAGTTTTATTAGAACTTTAATCTAGGATGAACAATAACAAAGAACAATAGAATGCACAGCGGATAAACATTAAGAACATTCTTTATTATTGCCTAACAAGGTTTCATCATCATCTTTATACAATGACTACTACAAGCCCTAATCTTACCTGATCAATGATAAGACAGTTACATCAACAGGATCAAACTAATGATCTCGGGGCTACACCACACATGCTAGCATCTACATCTCCCTGTGAGACGTGTAAACCCACACACACACGTTTTACACCTTTGGTGCACACACACACACTTTTTGGCACACCTAAAACAATATCTAGGGATCTCTTTATATAGTAGAGTCCATCTAGATTTACAAAGGAAAACATAATTGTATAAGAAAACTAAATCTTTTAATTCTTTAATAAACTTCATCTTTATCTTCAAGAATCATATCTTTTGTAGAATATCCTCCACCAGCTTGTAGAATTCCATAATTGTCATTTAAGTCCCTCTTGTTTCCTTTTCATTCATTGTTTTGTCTTATCAACTCAAAATATATTTCCCAACAGCACTGGATCCGCCTGAGCACCCTCATCAACTGCAAGAGCATCCTCAGCGGCTCTAGGGGTACTGTAGGATCGATATTCCTTAATGAAACACTGATATACTGTCAACTATGCGGAATCTAGTTGGCAGTACTTAAGAAGCCTTCTCCTTTTTAGTCATGAAATCACATAGTGGGACTAAAGTTTATGGGCCAACTTTGATTCGACAACCATAAACCACTACACACTTCTAATCCAGCCTTCAACAACTCAAATTACCCTCCATGACGCGCCTTAAGATAAATGAACTTGAGTAGTAGAAACTTAAACTAGCAGTAGTAATAATAACTTACAGTAGTAAAAACTTCACCTTGATGATGCATGTAAATGGTTAAACATTTTAACAATAAGCTTCCCCTGAAACCTATATGTTAACCATTTCTTAAACCTTCAATTCTGTAAGCTCTATGTAAAAATAGATCTACTGATGAGAAAACTAAGTATAACGAACTTGATGCTGAAGTAGAACAACCCAAACTTGTGTCTTATATCTTGTACTATCCACGTGACGTCAAGCTCATAAATAAATTTGAAATATATAAGTAGACCGTAATCTATTGACAAAAATCCTCATCTTCTATGAGACACATAACCAAAGTGATAGCAAATGTGAGCATTGAGCACCATAAGTTTGTAGATCACACACCTTTGCTAGATTCGTCAAGTCTTCGTCACATCGTTTCTAAGCACGAACAAGTTACTCCAAATGTTGTAAGCCATTTGTGATATGATAAGAACATAAATCTATGAAACTCCACTTCAACTCCAAATAAGTGATAAACCATCTTCTTCGTAATCAATTCTTCAAATAAATACGAGCCTTTAAACGTTTAAGAACATTTAAAACCAAACCAAAAATTTTCTTCCTATGTGTGTCATCCGATAACCAAAACCATGAACTGTCCGATATCTGATGATACTAGCAGTATTAATATCATCAAGCAGTATTAACTCTCTTTAAACCCAATGCTAGCAGTACTAACGGACAATATTAACATTTGGACTTACTACTATTGTAGACAAACAAGCCAGCAGTATTAAATGATATATCATGAATTATATCCAGTGTAAGTCATATCCCAAATTGCTTGCACGTCTTTTATTCGGCCCCTGATACCATATAACGATACCATATCATATTTGACTAGTCTACTTTTATATAAGGACCATGTTTCATTCGTGGATAAGTTTGCCTTATAACAATTTGATATAAATCACAACTTTATCACACACTGACCTAAACCTTTATTACTCCAACATATACGCCTCCTCTCCTCTTTATCAAAACGCATATAACCATCCACAATCTCATAATCACTCACTTCTTTTTCCTTTATCTGCTTACACAAGCAGATTACAAGTTCACCATAGTACTCCATCCTTATTACTCCATAAGATGACCAAAGCAACCTTCACAATTCATTCAAACCAAAACCTATACGAGCCACACAACAGATCCAATCTTGAATTCAAATCACAAACGTTTATGTTTTTGCTTTTTGACACTCGGCTAAGAACCACACACAATCATATGAACCCGCTTGATTTGACTTTTTCGGCTTCAAAATATCTTAAAGAGATCTCTGGTAGGTATTGTATTTTTATTGTTCTTGTGAATGAATGAAAGAGAAGAGTGCAATAAATTTGTTGTATCTCTTCTTATTTTTGGATATTAAAAGACACTATTTATTTCGTCATAGATCAATGATGAATACCATGTGTGCAACTGACCTTGAAAGGTCATGAACGAGTTAAAAACTGAGATCTTGGCTTTTTATTTCTTGTCGAGTTTGAGTCTTGTTTGTGTGAAGGAAGATGGTATATTGATTGTGACTGAAGAGTTTGTAAGGATTTGTTGTTTGTGGGAACAGAGACTAACTCGGTTATTATCGAGTTGACTCAGTACCATTGTCCATTTTGATTCGTATATAGTAGGAGGAATGGGTAGGTGATGGGGTTAAATACTTAATGAATTTTGTGTGATTGAATTGGGATGTAAGGAATTTTAATTAAATTTGTGTTTGTTTCAGTTTTGACAAGGACTGGGTTAACTTTGGTGTTGGTCATACTTAATGCTGTCAAAAAGAAAATACTTTAGATTGTGTATTTTTGGCTATGGACTAACACCTGCAGGTAAAGCATCTTGAATACTTGATGTTGAATGTTTCACCTCTGAAAAATTGGTTGAGGGAAAGTTAATGTTATTGAATAATAATTTTTAACTTTTATTCATGGGTTATGCATAAATATGGATCCTCATGAATTCTCACATGTCTATCTAGTCTTTTCTAGTGTGCTTGTGATGAATAGAGGCATGTTGTTGTATAATTATTGAAGACTGAGTTAATACTGTTAGATATCACTTAATACTGCTAGGCAGAAAATTACTACTACCAAGCAAAAGTTAATACTGTTGGGATGACATAAGAGCCAAAGTTACAACTTTTAAGTAAATTCTTATCCCTTAAAGCATTGTTTGAGGGGAGGCTACTTATGTCAATATACAGTCAAAGCATGGATGGAAGGATATGTTATATCAAAAGTATGTTAAAAAGAATCAAAAACATCTAGGCATGTCAAAAGAGGTTGGGACACCAAGATACCTCAGTCTAGTGGCCCCCTATAAAGGTTGGTGATAAGGTTGTCCATAAGGAGTTGGGTGACAGAATGGAAAGGGCTGCCACTACTGCTTCTAGCTTAGAAGCAGAGCAGGACAGTGGTAACATCAAATAAGACCCAATCCATGGCAACACTTAATGGATTAAGTTCTTAGGAAATTGGTTCAGGTAGTGGTTCTAAGTGCCAAGATACCATATATGGGGATGTGGATACTTAAACTAGGTTTGAGACTACATCTAAATAGTCTAGTAATCCACCTCTCTCAAGAGGTTACACACTTGGAAGTGGAGAGGACTGTATGAAACTATTGGTATCGATGGAACTTTGTACACAATTGTCAAATAAACAGAAATGAGTGATTTGGTGAGCCAAAAGAAATGAGAGATTAAGTGAGCTTAAAAAACAGAAAGAGAGATGTGTAAATAAAAACAGAAATAAGTGATTTGGTGAGCCAAAAGAAATGAGAGATTAAGTGAGCTTAAAAAAATAGAAAGAGAGATGTGTGAATAAAAACAGAAATGAGTGATTATGTGAGCAAAAAGAATTAAGAGATATTGTGAGCATAAAAACAAAAAGTAAGCTTGTGAGAAGAATCAATTGATGATAGAAGTCCTTTTTGGAAAGAAATTGAAGTTAGTGCTGGTAACTTAAAACTTAATGCTATTAGTTTTAGGTTACTGGGTTACTTACTACTGTTAGGCATAACATTGTGCTGTCAGTTTAAGTTAATGCTGCTAGGCCTAATTTAGTACTGTCAGTTCAAGTTAATGATGCTGAGGGTGATTCTATAAATACTTTGATTCAGGGTTTCATTCGATTCTTTATTCGATTTCAATCATTCAAACACTCTCTAACCATAAACCCTAAATCAATTTCATCTTTAATCATCAAAACGCAACACAATGTCAACCCTAACTTTTGCTGATACTCACAACATGGTCGCATTCTTGGAAAAACCCGCTGAAAGTGATAGGTTTCATGAGATTATTGATTTTCTGAATTCTAATCAGATTCGTTATGCATTGACTGTCAATCCTATCATCTACACATCTTGCATTCAATAGTTTTGGGCAACGGCAAAGGCAAACACTGTCAATGGTGAATTTCAGATACAAGCCCTAATTGATAAGAAGAAGGTGATCATCAAAGAGTCAAGCATTAGAAGTGATCTTCACTTGGAAGATGTAGGAGGTACTGATTGTTTGCCAACTGCTACAATTTTTGAAGAACTGGCACGGACGGGGTATGAAAAACCTTCTTAAAAGCTTACATTTTATAAAGCTTTCTTTTCTCCATAATGGAAGTTCTTAATTCATACCATTACCCATTGCCTTAGTGCCAAATTTACTACATGGAACAAATTCAGTAGTACAATGGCTTCCTTAATCATATGCTTGGCTACAAACTAAAAATATAATTTGTCTAAGTACATTTTTGATGCTATGGTGAAACACTTAGATGAAGGGGTTAAATTTCTGATGTATCCATGATTTCTACAAGTTTTCATTAATCAACAGCTAGGTGATATGTCACAATACAAGAAGATTTATGTTAACCATTCACATACAAAGAAAATCTTTGCCAATATAAGGAGAGAAGGAAAGGATTTTTCTAGAAGAGTAACACCTTTGTTTGAAACAATGATG
>BQNB010128770.1:7397-19225 GCA_026074375.1 Tanacetum coccineum
ACGATTATGTAAATCGGTTTGAATGAGCTTCATTTTAGAAAAACATCTTTCAACCGTAGTGGTAGCAATAGAAAATACCAAAGCCAACTTCTGTTGGTGATTTTAGTGTCACCGGCCATTTTAGGTAATGACGATTTACTAGAGACCATTGAGAGTTCATATTCGGCTCGGATACGAGTTAGGAAAGTGTGAAGTGCACACTCGTTGAACTAATACGAACTCTACCATGACAGAATGTGCATGGGTTACGCCGTAACCATGCGAGGTTAGGGGCAGAGATCTTTGAGTTTGGTTACGACGTAACAAGAGATGTGTTTAACTTAAAAACCAACCTTAAAGAATACACAACAAACAACAACAAACACCGCCGTAACCTAAAAAACCACCGATTTCTCATAAACAGCAGAATTAAAGGTCTCTCTCCTCCTGGTTACACCACGGCCGTAACAGATCAGGTTACCGCCGTAACAAGGTTTCTTCTGGTTACGCCGTAACAAGTTCTGGTTACGCCGTAACAAGTTCTGGTTACGCCGTAACAAGTTCTGGTTACGCCGTAACAAGTTCTGGTTACGCTGTAACCAGTGAGGTAGTTATGGTGTTACGCCGTTACCACTAATGGTTACGCCGTAAACACTTGTCTGTTGGTTAAAACCTATTTGGTTTTAACCACCCAAAACCGACTCTAACTGTCTTTAGTTTATGTTTTATTAACAGATACATTTGGTCTCAGAACTAACATGATAAACACATACAATTCCTCTAATGTTTATGCTTTGTTTTCTTGTGCCTAGAAGCAAAGTGTCATTCTTCTAGAATTATCCCGATAAGGATTTCGTGCAACCCAGGCATCTATAGGGTCGAAATACTTTATACGGAAAATGAACTCAACACAATTCTAGTAAGATATCCAGGATTATCACCACACCTACCCGAATTCCTAACAAACGTATAAAGTATTTTCTGTGGTAATCATGGTTGGAGGAAGTACTGTGAAGGAGATGACTATGAACTATGAGAAACTTGATAAGTTTGAAGGGCATGATTTTAGACGGTGGCATAAGAAGATGCATTTCTTGTTGACGACTTTAAAGGTTGTGTATGTTTTGACTACTCATATGCCAGAGTTGTTGGAGGATGATACGGTGGAAACAATCAGACGAAGAGCAAAGTGGGAGAACGATGACTACATATGCAGATGACACATATTGAATGGTATGTCTTACCCTTTATTTAATATATATCAGAACGTTGAATTTGCAAAGGAGTTGTGGGATTCTCTTGAATCCAAGTACATGGCAGAGGATGCTTCTAGTAAGAAGTTCCTTATGAGTAATTTTAATAATTATAAGATGATCGATTCTAGGCCTGTCATGGAACAATTCAATGAACTCCTTAGAATCATTGGACAATACACACAACATGGTTTGAAAATGGATGAGTTCATTTCTGTTTCAAGTGTAATAGACAAGTTGCACGCACTTCTTTGAAGGATTTCTATAAAACAATTTGAAAAACAATGGTAATGTATGAGATTGTCTTTGGTCCAACCTTGGTAGTCACTTGCGCTTATAGGAGTATCTAAAGGTGTAACGATAAAGTGACAAGGGCAAAGGTAAGGAAGTTGTTGGACCCTCTGTGAATATGATAGAAGAGGGTGGTAAGAATTAAAACAACAAACAAAACAAAGGAAAGAAATGTGGTTTCAATGAGAACAACGGTGGTTATAGTTTTAACAAGAAACCAAAGTTGGAATGTTGGAAGTGTAGCAAGACTGGTCACTTTAAGAGGGACTGCCGTAGTGGAAACAAAAAGAACAACCCAAATGCTGGTGGTTCGGGAAAGGGGTCTAAGGACCAATCCTAAGACCAAGATCAGAATTTAGTGCATGTTTGGAACAGTTTTGTTAAATATTATGTTTCACTAATTTCTAAAGCATTTTATGTGCAGGTTGATGCAATTGCGTGGTAGAATGATTCTGGTGCCACAACTCATGTTTGTAAAGATCGTTGCTGGTTTAAGACATATGAACAGGTGTAAGACGGATCTGTACTTTACATGGGTGATGATCATTTCGCTCATGTTCATAGAAAAGGAAGTGTGGTGCTGGAATTTAGTTTAGAAAAATCTATTACTTTGTTTAATGTGTTGTATGTACCAAAATTTCATAAGAATTTGATTTTCTCGTCCTGTACTTTTTATTAAGTATGGATACAAACCAGGTGTATGATATGCATATGTAATCTCCTTATCGTAGTCTTTTGGTGTGCTTTTAGTATTTAGCTATTATAACAATGGTTGTTTATGTTGAACTTTGAATAAGTTACCTAATGATTCTACATTATGTGTTATATGTCTACTTCTACTGTTGTTATTTCCCTCATTATGGCATGCTCGTCTTCTAGGGACATATGCACTTATAAAAGGTATGACTTGAATTGTCTATATATGATTATTTCCTGCTATTGATGAAAATCTTAAAAAATGTACTACTTGTATGTTAACAAAAATCACTAGACAACCATTTAAAAGTATAACAAGGAAATATGTCATACTTGAATTAATACATAGTAATTTGTGTGATTTTCACGCTACACCATCTTTAGGCAATAAAAAATATGTTATAACTTTTATAGATGATGCTTCTAGGTTTTGCTATGTTTACTTGCTACATGCAAAAGATGAAGCCCTTGATAAATTTAGAATTTATAAAACAGAAGTTGAATTACAACAAAATGACTTGATTAAAAATTTACACATGGATAGAGATGGTGAATATTATAATCCTGTATTTTTCCAATCTGTAGGAATCATTCATGAAACTACAACTCCTTACACACCACAAAAAAATGGTGTTGTTGAAAGGAAAAATAGAGCTCTAAAAGAAATGGTTAATTCTATGTTATCTTACTCGGGTTTGAGTGAGGGGTTCTGGAGAGAAGCCATGTTAATAGGTTGCTATTTATTGAATATGGTTCCAAATAAAAGGAACAGGACTACCCCATATGAACTTTGGTATAAGAAACGACCCAACCTGCCATTTTTGTGGGTTTGGGGTTGTAGGGCGGTTGTTAGGCTTCCGAACACAAAAAGGAAAACTTTAGGTGAAAAGGGTATTGACTACATCTTTGTTGGATATGCCGAGCATTACAAGGCATATAGGTTTTATGTTATTGAACCTAATGACTCTGTTTTATATATTAAGTATAGTTCAAGAGATGCAATATTTGATGAGAATCGTTTCTCTTCAATACCTAGGCCAAAGGAATTTATACCAAATTCTGATGAATCTCAAAGGGATGATCATTCAAATGATGTACCAAGTGAGACTCTCGAACCTCGTAGAGGTAAAAAAGCTCGAAAAGCAAAATCATATGGTTCTGATTTTTTAGTCTTAATCTAGTTGAGGGATCAGAGATCAAATTAGTCACACAATACTACTTATGCTTTTGTTTTAGGAGTATCCCTAGAAACCTATAATGTAGCTATGCAATCTCGAGATGTTGCTTCTGGAAAAAGAAATTAAATGATGAGATTGGTTCTATTATGAAAAATAATACATGGGTCTTGTCTGATTTACCTCCAGGTTACAAACCTTTAGGTTGCAAATGGATCCTGAAAAGGAAGATGAAAGTCGATGGAACAATTGACAAGTTTAAGGCTCGATTGGTAATCCAAGGCTTTAGACAAAAGGAAGGGATCGATTACTTCGATACCTACGCACCAGTTTCTCGTATCACTACAATTAGATTGTTGTTAGCTTTAGCATCTATTCACAATCTAGTGATCCATCAAATGGATGTCAAAACAACATTTTTAAATAGTGATTTGGAAGAAGAAGTGTATATGAAGCAACCAGAAGGATTGTTATGCCAGGTAATGAGCATAAGGTGTGTAAGCTATTTAATTCATTATATGGGCTGAAATAAGCACCTAAACAGTGACATCAAAAGTTTGATGAGGTTGTCTTGTCAAGTGGTTTTCTCTTAAACTAATCTGACAAATGTGTATATAGAAAATTTGATTACTCCGGTAAAGGTGTTATAATTTTTCTATATGTTGATGACATGTTGATATTTGACACTTTTTGGAGTATGCTCACGTCATAATAAATAATGTACGGCTGGACACATATGAGCCTATGGGGTCACACACATATATACTGAGGTGCCACTATATATAGCCTGTTTATTGTATTCACGGTATATAAATAAACTACGTAACTCGGGATCAATATTGGGCTTATAATAACTAAGTAATGTAATTGGTTTATTGGACATGGAAATCAAATGGGAAGCCCAACCAAGCCCATAAGAGGGGCCGACCTAGGGAAGGATTGGAGAGGATAAGGATTAATTTTTTTGCTCAAATATATAGGAGAGATCTTTTTATAATGTGAATATATGTGATAACATCAAATATTTAATACTTTTTAGTGGCAAAATACCCCCTAAATTACCTGCAAATGTTTCACTAATACTCGAAAACAAGATATTTTCTATCATTTTGTATTTTGCAGGTGAAATGCAGGAAAATAACAAGAAACAAGGGAAAAAGAGCTCAAAGTGTAATTATCTGAAGAATGACTGACCAAAATCAAGTTGATATAACAAAGAAAATTTTTGACATCGAAGTTCTCAATTAAAGAATTGGGAGAAGCAGCGTTTATTCTTTCTGGTATTAAGACAAAACTTGAAAATAGAAGAGGGATTGTAATTACACAATCTCATTATATTAAGAAAACACTAAAGAAATTCAATCGTGAAGATTGTTCTCCGGTGAGTACTCCCATGGATCCGGTAGAAAAGCTTAAGCCAAATACAGGCAAACCTGTGGATCAGCTCGAATATTCTAGAGCTATTGGATGTTTGATGTATGCTATGACTAGCACTAGACCTGATATTGCTTATGCAGTTGGTAGATTGAGCAGATTTACTAGTAATCCTAGTAGACAGCATTGGCAAGCAATAACAAGGGTGTTCAAGTACTTAAAGGGTACTATGAATTATAGTTTATCATATATTGGATATCCTTCGGTGTTAGAAGCTTATTCAGATGCTAGCTGGATAAATCATGGCTTGAAGATTCCATCTTAACGAGTGGGAATGGGTGTTCCTGCTTAGGGGAGGTGCCATTTCATGGGCTTCCAAGAAGCAAACATGCATCACTGGTCAACTATGGAATATGAGTTTGTAGCATTGGCTGCTGCTGGTAAAGAAGCAGAATGGACTAAGAAACTATGATACAAGGATTCCAATATGGCTAAACAATAAGCACCAATATCTATCCAGTGTTATATACTCCCAACAATGGCTAAGCTTATAGCAAGAAATACAATGGTGAAGTCTAGAACACTTAGGTGTTAGGCATAGTATATTAGAGAGTTAATCAAGAATGGTGTGATTTCTATTGATTGTTCGTATCGCAAAAGAAATAGTCAGACCACTTGACGAAGGTCTCCGTCTAGGGACTTATGAAAAAGTCAGTTGAAAGGATGTGGAATAAAGTCCATATAAATCTATATCTAAGAGATACCCAAATTCCCTTCTAATATGAAGTTAGAAAGCTGAATTCAATGTGAAAGCATAGCAAGAGTTTGGGAAACATGTGTATTTACTACCCGAGGTAAAGTGTTCAGACCTAAAGTAATGGTTAGGTTGAAGTTTACCTTCTTAATGGTTCTTTTGAAAAATTGCAAATGCAGGTGCAAGACTAAAAGGACCACCTATGTGAACATGAAGTTTTGCCGCTTCAAGAAGCTTGGACTTGGCTTCCTATATGTTCATTAATGGATTAGGACACGTGGCTTGTAATAGTGTCAAGTAAACGAACATTATAGTGTTATAGAAACTTATGTGTATAATATCTTCAGGTATTCAAATGGATTGACGGGTTCAATCGTTACGACACCTCGATTTTTGAATATTTGGAATGTGTATTATACTAAGATGGAAATTCAATCGCAAGACATTTTCATTTATGCATTTGTTTGTTTTGTTATGTTTGTTATATCATAATTGCATATATCTTTACATATGTTTTAGTAAATCAAGGATTACACTAAAATGGAGGGGATTTGTAGGTGATTTTAGTGTCATAGACGACCATTTAGGTAATGATGATTTACTAAAGACCAATGAGGTTTCATGTCCGGCTCGGATACGAGTTAGGGAAGTGTGGAATGCATACTCGTTGAGTTAACATGAAATCTATCAAGACAAGAAATGCAGGGTTTACGCCGTAAACTAAAGTTTATGCCGTAAACTCATGCTGGGTAAGGAACTAACATCTTTGGGGTTTACACCGTAACCTATGCGATTAGGTTACGCCGTAATGTATAGTCAATATCAAAGACTTGTTGGATTACACCGTAACAGGTAATGTTACGCCGTAATAAGTGAAGTAATAATGACATTACACCGTAAACTATCTTAGTGTTACGCCGTAAAGTCTATGTCAATTGGTTGTAAAATTCGGTTTTAACAAACTCTAACTGCCTAAAACTGTCATCTTTTTCTGTATATTCATACAGAAACATTGTGTCTCAGATATACAGAACGAAAAACTCTCTTACAATTCCTCCATTGTTCATAATTGAAATCTTGTGCCTAGAACACAAATTGCTATTCTTCTTGTATTATCCCGATAGAGATTTCGTGCAACCCAGGCATTTATAAGGTCGAAATACTTTATACGAAAAGTGACTTCAACACGATACAAGCAAATTTCTAGGATCATCACAAACCCTATACCGCACCATACTATCTAACAAAAAGCCTTTAGAATGTATTTGTGTTCTCGAGTTGTGTAGAAAGGAAAAAAGAAATATGTTCGAGTAAGCTATGCATTTACGATCATACTCTTTCACAAACAAAATCTGCCAAAAATAAAAATACCAACTAAGCCACATTATTTGGTTTATTCCTATTATCAGTTCTCGACTTTATATTTCAATAACAATTGTCCAAAGAGTTATTACCTATTACTAACTAGGTATAAGTCCCGTATACGCACGTGATTTACACATTAATCAAATTTATTTTAATTTTTTTTAATATATGAGCATATGAAGAATTTCTCGTGTTTAATGTTTTGTAATTGTGACATTAGTTCAACTAATAATTATGCACATAGTTTTACATAAAAAAACTAGTTATAATGCCCGCGCACGGGGTTTTTTCTAAACTTTTTAATTATGTATTGTTATCAATTAAAAAACAAAGAACTTAACGTGTCCTAAATAGTTTTACTTGATGGATTAAAAATATGAAATATTTTTTGTACATATGGTTAAAATGGGTCACTCAAGTGTTCTTTTTCATATAGTAATACAATATTGGTTCTTTAGGGATGCTATTAGCAGCCACAACTTGAGTGTTCCATCAACATTCCAATGAGGACCTCCTAGTAAGATATTGTATTCCATGAATAGAGTACCAGAATTGTAGCAAAACCAAAATAACTAAAGATATCCGATATAAATTTATTGACTTTAAGATTTTTAAGCATAAGTTTCATCAATAAGAAAAAGTAGGATTCATTATATAAAACGTTGAAAACAGTAACCTCACTCCTAACACAACCTATAAATCAATCTCCATACGTTCCTTTCATGTTCCAAAAGTCACTTGTTTTAAGCTCCACACTCAGCATGCCATTATCTTTGTCCTCAGTCTATGTCGAAGTAGATACTACAGTACAATCTCAATGTGCAAGCAAAAGTAGTGTTAATGTAGGAACTCACAGAGAATAATATTAGGGGTAGAGATCCCAATATAAATGATGTGCTTTGAGTCGGGTTCATAAGTAAAAAGATCATTTTGAGGAATATTTTTCATTTTAAGTATAGGTTCGCCACTATTTCTAAATCCTTGTAAGTGTTCGTCACTCTTTCTTAGACACGTCAACCTTCAAATGAAAAGTAAAAGATTTAGCTTAACTCATCATTAAGAAACAACTTGCTTTATGCTTCAGGAATGCAACTTGTTTGTCTAAGATTGGTAACGAACATATTTTAAAAATGAGTCAAGGTCTTTAGGATCCCAGCTTATAACAATCGTATAAATTGTTTACAAATATTTGTAAGAATAAGAATGTAATCCGTTAAAAGGAGGATTATTGTCAAGGTCGGTCTCACATTGTCGTACAAACATTGGTTTACTCTAGGAGATGAGATATGGGGACTGACAGACCCACATCATGGGTTATAGCATTCGGGGTGCCCATAAATTATTGATTTAAATACGTTGAAAATAGTATGTCACTTAAATCATCATTCGCTCCATAACCAAAAGATATAATTACACAGTCAAAGTAGTTAATTCGAATAACCATATCATTAAAATACTAGCGGCATGCTGAGGTTCAAAGTAATATGAAACTAACATTTTTGTAGTATTACTTTTGTGTGATATTGTATTCGTTATAATATTCACACACACACGTTTTAAATATTATGATCCACATTACTTTTATTGAACGTCGCTGATTGCTAAACACTTTTCATGCTACTATTAGTGAAACAGTAGTCACTAAACTCTTTTGGTCCTCTTAAATACTTTACTTAAACCTATGAACTCACTAACGTTATGTTGACATTTTAGCATGTTTTTCTCAGGTCCTTAATTTCATGGCTAGCATTTGGAGTTGCATCCTGAGAGTCTTTTTCGTGCATTACTTTGATCATCTGTCTATCTTTCAAACAATTTACTACTTTGTGTTGAATCTATTAAATGTACTTGATTGAAACTCAGTTTATTTTAATGTAACAAATGATCAACTTTTTAAAACGTCCATTTAGTAGTCGTTTTCTCATATCTTGTGTTGTGTTTTTTTTGAACGGCAAATTGATATTATTAAAAAAACTAGCAATGAGCTAGATAATTACAAGGATATGGATTTAGGACATTTCATCCAAGAAATCCAATCAATATTGTTTTTACATCTATTGGATATCCGCTAGTATGAATCCTATATCGTGATTTACCTTTGACCCTACAATAAGACGTGTATCTAAATTCCTAATATTGCATTTTACGTTTGCCTCATTTGTGCATTTACTATTGTATATACTTAAGTTTATTTTGCCTTGAGTATATTTTGCCTTGAGCTTTATTTTGTTATGTTCTTACGTTTTCCTTGCGTTTTTCTTTTCTCTGTGTTTATTTTTTTCCTTACGTAGATTTTCCCATTTGTTTTATATAAAAGTTATTTTTATAAATACTAAACTTTTCCCAAGACATTGTGAGTGAAGCAATGGTCTCTAAACTTTTCCTAAGACATCGGGAGTGATGACGAATAGTAATTTAAACAAAAACTTTTTCATAACTACATATAATACCATTTTATATAACATTTAAACTTGTCACAATCTGCCGATCCACATAGTGCTTCACTATTCACTCCAGTTTGGAACACTTTGCCTCATACTTTGAAAACACAACTCGTCACCTTGTAATCCCATAGTCTGGAAACATACCAGATCATTCGAACATGGGTGAACATTAATATCAATCAAATCCTACTTTATCCCAACCATCACAACCCAACACCCAAACCAGGAAACAATCACAACATCACCTCTCGTAACGTCATCATATTTTTGGAGCAATGGCTTTATATCATCTCACTCCTATATACTCGTTAAATAATCTATTCCTTAAACGTTATTCTCGTGAATTTATAGAACAAAAATGCCTTACGACAAGATAAGGACAATAGTTATGAATGTCGCCATCGAGGAATTTGAAAGAGCCACAACCCACAACAGAACACAACGTTGGATAGGTTGAAAGGGCGATAAAACAACTTTCGAGGAAGCAATTCAAGAACTCAAACACAATAAAAAATAAAACTAGAAAAAGGAACCCAAAAATGAAGCAGTGTTCGTGTCCGGTGGAGTAAAGTGCACAGCAACGCCGAGGATGTACTAGACAAGGCAATTTTTCCTGAATTGCCAACCACCGAAACTTCGATAACTTCGAACGTAGCAGTTTGGCTTAACACGGTGGTATCGAAAAGATGGAGTTTTTTTTGTTTCACATTTGCAACTGTGCAGAGCATTGTTAAGTGAATATGCTACGTGCACTCTTCTAGAAAGTGCAATTGACATGGTAGAACACTCACATAAAGACAATGGGATTAATAGCCGCTTATGCAATGATCTTGGAAGGAACTATAAGATGATGACCCAAAAGTGTACTACCATCAGAACGAGATTCCAAAGATAGCAGAATGAAGCTGTGGAACCAAACTGTTAAGGATAACGAATAGTTGGTCGATTATACCCAACGTTTTAAAGAGTTGGCCTCCTATATGCCCCATAAAAGGAGAGGTACATTTGGGGTACCTCCCGGGAAAACATTCAAGAAATGTAGACTTCAGAGCTAGAACAATAGAGACTAGAATATACAATTCGATTGGCTAACTATTTGATGGACCAGAAGGTACGTGTTATTTCTGTAAAGGATGCTGATAAAAAAAAGAAAGTGGGAAGATGAGCAGGAAGGAAATCATCGCCAACAACAAAACAAGAGGCAAGAAGTGGGTAGGGTATACGTTGCTGGAACTGGTAACAAGACAGGCTATGCTGAAACTTTACCACTCTGCGACAAGTGCAAGCTTCATCACCATGGTCCATGTCCCGTTAAATGTGGAAACTGCAAGAAAGTCGGCCAACAAGCAAGAGAGTGATGGACCCCTACCTTAGTGACATGCTATGGATATAGAGGAAAAGGACACACCAAGAGGTACTGCCAGGAGAACGGAGAACAAAATGGAGACAAGACGCTCGTCGAACCTTAACATTGTTTTTATGGGTACTTTCACCTCAAAAATCGTTACGTTCCCGCTTAATAGTAACAAGCGCCAATGGGAGTTTTTGTAATCACTGCTAATAGCCAACTCAGCATGTACCACCTCAACTTTCCCAGCACTTAGCGCTTGGTTAATTTAGCTAATGTAAACTTGAAATCTTCTTTTAAAAATACAGTTATACCTGCCCACCCACACCTTTCCCCAAACACCTCATCATTGGATAACACAAACTAAATTTCAGGACGGAATTTTCTTAACAATGGGAGACTGTAACAACCTGAAATTTTGGATTAAATAATTATTTATAAACTTAAATTACTTTATTATTAACTTGCTTTATTTCTATAATTTACGTAGTTAGTTTGTGTGAAACCGGAAAGTTATCCAGCGTAAAACTGAAAATCAACACCGGACGCGTTCTGGCTTTCAATGGAACGTAGTCTTTTGACGACTATCATGTTTCTACTTAACGAGCATATATTTAATTTATTATATTTTATTTTGGACGTCGCACGTTTCTATTTTATTTTTGCGAATTACATAAATGTTACTTGTACATTGCATGCGTATGCATACACTTAAATAAATATATAGATATTACATGTTAGTTAAAAATTTGAAAATTTGAAAGCCACTTGATCCCCCCTCCCCTCTTGCTCATTCAAACCACCACCACCACCCCACCATCACATGGCTTGGTTTTGTTGTCTTGCACTAGTACATGTGGTCACCACACACATTTATTGTTTAGCCTTGGTCCTTTTCCTATAATATCCTCAACAAAATTTGTCTTGTATAAGACTTGAACCCTACACCTTTTAACTCATGTGTATGCTTGTAGTATAAAAGGAGGCTAGCACTCATTTGTTTCACACACATATGTTAGACAATGATAAAACCTGTTGGTATAATTTTATTATTGACCATTATTTATAATGGTGAAACCCTAATACCCAAAACCCATAAACCGGGCTTGAGCCTATTTATCCACGAATATACCCCACAGTTCGAGCGGC
>BQNB010128771.1:0-16272 GCA_026074375.1 Tanacetum coccineum
AATGATTTGGGATGAACAGTAGACGATGAACAGTATCTGATGAATAGTGATATTTTTTTGAAACCTTAGAATCAAAACCGCTCTAATACCAATTTGATACGAACCGGCTGATAATTTTATTAATAATGAAGAAAAACACAAAAACAAAGAACAGTGATAGGTTTTTCCAAGTCCTCAGACCGGTTCTATTCCCTCCATAATAAGATTACAACCCTAATCATCTATATATAATAATCTTATTCTTATAGAATAAGTCGGATGACAATCTTTACCTAAATAAAACATATCTAGTAAATAAATAAAACTATCTTAATACTTATTTATTATCAATTCCATAATTAATTATTCCAGATCGTATCATTGTAACATGAGCATTGCGGCTTATTGTGTAATGCATGTTCAGCGTGCAGTTGAATAAAGGTTTCATATCTTGAAGAGAAAAAGTGTTAACTGAAAATAGATACAGGGGTAGGAAGGATTAGAGAGTGTGGTGATTGTACATTTTTTTTGCAGGTGGGTCGTAAAGGTGGAAAAAAGGGTGATGGTTTTTGTGGATACCATCCTGATGTCCATATGATCATGACATTGGTTTAATTGTATATAAACCGTTAGAACAGTTCTGTTGTTGTAACATGAGCATTGCGGCTTATTGTGTAATGCATGTTCAGTGTGCATTTGAATAAAGGTTTCATATCTTGAAGAGTAAAGGTGTTAACTGAAAATAGATACAGGGGTAGGAAGGATTGGAGAGTGTGGTGATTGTACATTTTTTTGCAGGTGGGTCGTAAAGGGGGCAAAAAGGGTGATGGTTTTTGTGGATACCATCCTGATGTCCATATGATCATGACATTGGTTTAATTGTATATAAACCGTTAGAACAGTTTTGTTGTTGTAACATGAGCATTGCGGCTTATTGAGTGATGCATCTTCAGTGTGCAGTTGAATAAAGGTTTCATATCTTGAAGAGTAAACTGCAAAATTCATCCTTGTGGTTTGTTTATTTTGGCACTAATCATCCGTTGTTGATACTATTGGCAAGTACCGTCACTATGGTTTTGTTCATTTTGGCAAGTATCATCTCTGTAAAAGCAATAGTCTAGCAAAATACATCCTTACCTGACTTGCAATGACTAATTTACCCCTTTTAACCCACCCTCTCTTCTTTCCCACTTCCACATTACTTAAACTTTATAGGCATTAGCAGCAACCTAACTTTGACTTATGACGCACCTCCATCGAACCAAAACCGCATCTTGCAACCATTGCACATGCTACCACCCATTCATGGTCACGACTCACGACTACCACTATTAAGTACACCAACTGAAAATACCCTCACTAAAATAAAATCTTAACAAAATCCTTTTCAAATTCTTGACCAATATCACGAGTTCAAAGATTGAGGGATTAGAATTCTCTAAAGTCGAGTTAAACATGATACATTATGTTCACCAATCACAAATTAGTTAAATGCATAATCTTTTTCTTTTAATAAAAATCAAGGATCTTAAAGTTTATTTCAACTCATAATAAACCTAACATGATCAGTTTGACAATAAATTAAGACAATCTTTTTCCGAGATTGAGACCACTTACAATTTAGGCTGGTGGTAATGGGCGTGAGGCCTTTCCGTGACCGACCATCCTCACGGGCCAAGCCCAAAATTTTGAACAAACCTCACGCGTGAGGTGATGGAATAAATGAGAAGAATGGTGAGCAGGTCACCTAGCTTGAGTGGTATTCTTGTGGGCTCTACAATTTGTTTTAATATTTTTTATTTTGTTTGTGAGTGTGTGTGAGATATTTAATGGGGTATATTTTATATAAAGTGAGTTTTTTAATGTAAGGTGAGGTGTGGTTACCATGGGAGTTGATTTGCACACTCTATTATTTGATTTGCACACTGAAATTATTGTGTCATGACATTTATACCCTTAACATTTATGTCTTGAAGTGCACACTCCACTAATTAATGTAAGGGTATAAATGTTAAGAAACAAACATTTTGAGTGTGCAAATCAAAATGTCGAGTGTGCAAATCATTTGCCGGTTACCATAACACTAGACTGGTGAGGTATGCTGAGAGG
The DNA here is from genome assembly GCA_026074375.1 of Tanacetum coccineum. NCBI lineage: Eukaryota > Viridiplantae > Streptophyta > Magnoliopsida > Asterales > Asteraceae > Tanacetum > Tanacetum coccineum. The sequence continues at coordinate 2,089 of BQNB010128771.1, forward strand.
AGAGAGAAAGTTAAGGTGGCGCTGATGTAACGTGATGATGCATGATGACCACTACTTCCAGCCTGAGAACCCGAGATGTCATGCTAATTAAAACAAAGCCCAAATTATTCAGCTTTCATGATTCCTTGTCAAAACCCCAAATTATATTAGTTGGGCCTCTCTGAACTCTTTTAGTAATTGAAACGTACAAATATCCAAGCCCATTATCTTCATACACATTTTAAAAGTTATACGACGTCGTTTTCTTCTTTATGTTAATATTCATTTTACTGTAGCTGTACAGTGTTCGGCCCAATGGGCTCCCGGTTTGGGCCGGTCCAATTTTGTTTTTTTTTAAATACGCAATAAAAAAATACTCGGCACAAAATAAATAAAAAATAAAATAAAGATAACACCCTGCAACAACGTGCGTACTTAATAACTTTAAAATAAACGGCGCGAAAAAAAACCCGCCTACCCTAAGTAAAAAAAATTAACCCCGCCACAACACGCGGGTTCTTATGCCTAAGCACACCAATAAAAAAATAACCCGCCCCGCAGCAACACGCGGGCACTTTTGCTTGTTGGGATATATAAGGCATGTATCATCACGCGTATCGTTGAAGCTTCTTTTTCATATATAAATATAAATACACATACGAACTTGATCGATACATCCAAATTATTCTTCGTCAATAATGTCTGATACCAAACGCCAGAGACCAGACGTTGAAGACGACGATGAAGCAAGTACTAGTGATGGGACAATCAGATCCATACTATATGATTTCAGGCAGATACGCGTGATAATACTTATGTTTCCTCACCAAACACAGGCAGATCGCATATTCGATTGCTCATTGATGAATATTCCATATGTTTCAAAACCAAACTGAACGCGACAGTTTTTTTAAAGACGTCGCATCTATATTAGGAGGTTACATGAAGAATGCTGATGCATGTGTCATGTCTTATGCCAACAAGTCAATGTTTGCAGAACAAATTCGATCACTCATTATTGACGAATATTCCATCTCTTTCCAAAATCAAACTCAAGTCAGTAGTTGTTAAAAAGACGTTGCATCTATATTAGGAGGTTGCATGCAGAATGATGATGCATGTGAAAAAGAGGGAGTGGTTAAAGACTTAAAGGTCAACTTACTTTCGAATATAATGGAGATCTTATCGATTGCATGAAAGCTGGTATTGAAGGTAAAACAATTCCTTCAAATATATCTAGAGTCGAGATCTCTTCGCGTATTAATAATAATCATCCACCGACTTGTATACTTTTGGTTGCAAAAGATGCTGTTTACATGTGTTTAGCTAAGGGTAAATATTATGATCGATTTAAATGCAAAACCGTGAAAACAGGGAAAGGGCAATCCGGTCATGCCACTGTTGGAAAATTCCTGATCGTTTGGATGTGGCTGTAAAGCGTGTTCCATAGTTATCAGGAAACTCGTCATAGTTGGAGTGCAAGTCCAACTAATCTTATGTGTTTATTTAGGATATGAATTAATGTAATCCTAGTTATAGTCTAATACGTATTGATTAGTCTATATATACCGTGAATGGTAGGGCATTACATTGTACCGGATGAAGTTTTGAGATAGTTTCTTCATTAATAAAATACCGCGTGTTAGGCAGCCAATATTGTGTCGTGTAATTGATATTACTTTTGCGTTGCGTACCTCTGATAACTACAATTGGTATCAAGAGCTTGGTTGATTCCTGGAGGATTGTTACCGCGACTAGGGTTACAATCAGCGTGGGAATCATCCTGGATCTGTGTTTGGGCGAGCAAAGATAGTAGAACTTGGAAAAACGATTTAGGGTTCATCAGCAAACCCTAACCTGTGTCAACTTCAAAATGCGTGTTGAGTGGTGGTTTTAAGTCGACTAAGTGTTGTTCAAGGGACATAATCTGATGAGCGTGAAGAAGGAGATCAGAGCTTTTTGTTCAGACTTGGACACTTAAGCACCTACGATTTAGGGTAATCAAAACCCTAACAAAAGTCGACTCCTAACCTGTGATTAGTGGTGGGTTTAAGTCGATAGTATCAGTTGGGCTTTTATCACAAGCCCTTTTCACGAGGTCCTGTCAATTTATAGTATCAGTTGGGCTTTTATCACAGGCCCTTTATTTTTGTTCACGACAGCGAGTTGGAAACAGTTTTTAAAATTGTTGATTGTCTCGTCTGTTAGGTTGAAGTTTGGTAGGGCAATCGGGAAGCCATTGATAGTCCTATGCATATTCAACACGAACAAAGAATAAATTCAAGCCGTGTAAAGGGCTGGATAAATCCCCGTTACAAACCTATTCACGGTCCAAACAAAGAACAAGGATGGTGGTGGGAGAAAGCTCACAACCTCCTGTAAAGGATACTACTTTGGCGTTTCAATGTCCATTATTGACGTCAACAAACTATACCATATGAAGGATGCGTATAGAAGTTCTTCTTGGAATTCATGGAGTATGAGATGTGGTAGATCCAGGCTTAGCCGATGCCAAGAAGAATAACATTGTGAAGGGATTATTGTTTCAATCGATCCCAAAAGATTTGGTTTTACAAATCGGGAAATTGAAAACCAGGAAGGAGATGTGGGAAGCGATAAAAACTCGTAACTTAGCGGATGATCGCGTGAAGGAAGCGAGGCTTCAAACCCTAATTACGGAGTTTGAGAATCTGAAGATGTCAGATAACGATACAATAGATGCTTATGCAGTGAAGTTGTCGGGTATTGCTTCTAAGTCAGCCACGCTTGGAGAAGTCATGTCGGAACACAAGCTGGTAAAGAAGTTTCTCATAAGTCTTCCTAGACGTTTTGTCCATATCGTGGCAGCACTGGAGCAAGTTTTAGATCTTAAAACGATGGGGTTTGAGGATGTGGTTGGACGATTGAAAGCGTATGAAGAAATAGTCAAAGAAGAAGATAAAGCAAACGATCCTCAAGAGAATTTGCTTTATGCTAGGACTGAATATTCCAACGGGAATAATGACTCAAGCGGAGGAAGAGGACGTGGCTCATACTCTCGAGGTCGTGGACGAGGTCGAGGTCAAGGACGTGGTCGGGGCAACTCGCAAAATCAAGGTCAACGTGACTCCTCAAAAAACCGTAAAGATAATGAACAAAAGGGTAAACAACATGAGAAACGTGACCTCTCACATATACAGTGTTACCATTGTGATCAATACGGACACTTTGTTTCAAATTGCCCTGAACGAAACCGAAACCATGAAGTTAACCTTAATGAGACACAAGAGAAAGGTGTGTATCATGAGGAAGGTACGTTTTTTATGATGAACCATATTCAAGAAACGATTTTCATGAATGAAGAAAAGTACACTTCACCAAAGAGCGAGTCAAATACCGATAAAGACGATGTGTGGTACTTTGACAACGGTGCAAGTAATTACATGACAGGTAATTACTCTTAATTTTTTGAATTAAATGAAAATAATTCTGGACGTGTTAGGTTTGGAGATGGTTCGTGTGTTAGCATAAAGGGAAAAGGCTCAATTTTGTTCCAAGGTAAAAATAAAGAACAAAAATTATTGAAATATGTCTATTATATTCCCGCTCTTCGAAGTAATGTGATAAGTCTCGGACAAGCGACAATATCCGGTTATGATATTAGTATTCGAGGTGATTTCTTAACCATGCGAGATAGTTGGGGAGGTTTACTTCTAGAGGTTCCGCGTAGTGCAAATCTCCTTTATAAAGCTCAACTAAAAGTTGGTAAAGAAGATACAAATGAAATGGGACGAGAATCAGATACTTTTGTTGTTTTATGCAACAATATAGAGGAAAATGTTACTAATCAGGTTGTAGACGAAGAGGTGAACCCGCATAACAGCTCAGTTACTGTTTACGAGACCAACCTAGAAAGTAAAGAAGATAATTCTAGAAGTGATGATACGCCTAACCCGTTGGCTCGACTCGAGACCATACGACTATTGATTGCTCTCGCAGCCGGGAAAGGATGGAAGATTCATATATTGGATGTGAAAACGGATTTTCTAAATGGTGATCGAAAGAAGCTTGATAGTACTTTAAAAAAATGGATTTTCTACAATGCGCGCACGAAAAGGCGGTCAATAGAAAGGTACCCAATGGAGAATTTATCATTGTTGCGGTTTATGAAGATGATTTATTTGTGACTGGGGCGAGCTTAGACCTCATAAATGAGTTCAAAAAGAGAATGTCGTCTTGATTTGAAATGTCAGATCTTGGTGAGTTAACTTATTACTTGGTATTGAAGTCTTACAAGGAAAGGATTGCGTAGAGATCAAGCAAGAGAGATATGCAATGAAGATCTTAAAAGAAGCTGGTATGGAAGATTGCAATCCAGCATTATGTCAAATGGAACCGGGACTAAAGTTGTCAAAAGCAAAAGATAAACCAGAAGTTGAAGCTACTCAACATCAAAAAATGGTGAGTTGGCTTTTTTTTTTCGTTTTTTATCTTTTTGCATACTCATCAAGATTTAACATTCTGCCGGATGGTTGCTTGTGGTTAGGTTGATAATGATAAGTCCAAGAGAAAATCTCATTCTCGTGTAACGAAGAGATTCCACTTTATTTTAACGGTACAACTTTGTTTGGAATCAAATACAAGCAGAGTAATGACATGAGACTAGTGGGTTATAGCAATCATAATGTTGATATTGATGATGGATGGATTACTACTGGACACGTTTTCTATCTAGGTACATCACCCATTACATAGTGCTCACAAAGTAACTATAGTTGGGTTTATCTTCGTGTGAAGCTGAGTTTATGGCAGACACTGCTAGCGCCGTATGTCAAGAAATGTTAGCTTTGGGAGTTATTGGTGGAAAGTACATGATTGGATGACAAAATGGTGATATATAAGGTTGTAATCAGAGAACCTGTGTCAGTATTGCATTTTCAAAGACTCGGTCATTCATGGTAGGAGCAACATATCCACACTCGTTTCAACTTCATCTGTGAGTGTGAAGAGGAATGAGCATGGGTGATAGTTGCAGCATGTATCAGAGAGAATTAAAGCAGGACCCGTTAACGAAGGCCTTGGCTCGCATAAGATTTCAAGGAGAAGATCGTACTTGTGTGCAAGAGTAACTCTTCGACTCTGAAATTCAGGGGTGATATGGAGAATTCCTGATCGTTGGATGTGGCTGTAAAGCGTGTTCCTTTGTTATCTCGGTAAACTTGGCATTAGTTAGAGTGCAAGGGGGGGGGGTTTCCAACTAAGTCTTATGTGTTTATAGGATATGAATTAATGTTTAAATTGGATGAGTGTGTCATTTTTATCACTTTTTCAGGGTCGGTTTTAACCCAAATCGTGTGTTTATGCCCAAAACAGGTACTTAATCCTTGCCTTTTCAGGTATTTTCATTTAGAAGACATTTGGATGAATTACACGTGACTTGGGCTCATTTGGAGAAGAAACGGACAAGACTACGACCAACATCAAGACTCTGAAGATTTGTGCTCATAGGGCCTAGAGACGGCGTCATAGCTATACTAGACGCCGTCACAACTCATCAAGTGACGGCGTCACACATTTCAAGACGGCGTCAGCTCGCACCGACTCGAACGCAGATCTAGAAGATTCATTTTACGACGGCGTCATGACTAAAACGCGACGCCGTCGCGTCGATTTTCTTATATATACAAACCCGAATTTAGGGTTTTCAGTGTGTAACTTTAGAATAAAAAGAGGGTACGAACCCTAGTTCATTTAGCAGCTATAGGAGACGGTGTTTTAGGGCCTTAAACCCTATTTACTTCTTCCAATTCATGTTTTAATCAAGTAGGTTACTTATCATTCAATATGTCTATGTGTTGTTTGATTCCTGACTTGTTCTTGATTTATCTTGTACATGCTTGGCCTAAACTATTTATTGGTTTATTTATGATGCATGAACTAGAATGTAGATCTTAGTGATGTTGCTTCTTGTGATGGATGTGCACGTTAGGTCTTAGAAAACCAGCTTTCTGTCTATAATCGCTGTTGATATGTATAAGGGAAACGTGATTGTGTAGAAAGGATACCATCGGGTAACAGTCTTCATACTACCTTGCCCCTAATATGGTTGATCCACTTTTAATGTATTTTACATGCACTTAGTAAACTCCTAGGGGCCGTGTAATAGTCTTCATACTACCTTGCATGTGCGTTGCTCTAAAGCGATCATACTATAGTTGACGGCGGGTTGTTGTAATTCGTTCATTGCTTAGGAAATAGTTACACAGATCATCACAAGGGTGACAAGGCAACAACACTAGAAGACACAATTTCTAGGGAGTTAATACATGATTAATAAACTAAAGAATGTCTTTTATCTCAGATGTTATCGACATTAGTATACAATTATAATTATTACTTTAATAAGTAAAACCTAAACCCTTCTCCAATTATAGTTTACTTGCTTTTCAATAAAATACAAAAATTCAATAATTATCTTCCTTAATCCTATTAGAATTCTGTTAGACCGTGATAATTCTGTTAGACCGTGATCAAGCCTTCCCAACCTATTCCTCGAGTAAACGATAACAACCCCCCGAGTCTTGCCTATACTACTACTACAACGATTAGGTGTTCTGCCTAGGGAGTTGTAAAACTTCTTTTTGAAGTCTAACGACGACCGCATCAAGTTTTTTGCTCCGCCGCCTGGGGAATAGTTAGGTATTGATCATAGTTTAGCTTAGTTTTACTCGCTTGAATCCTTTCAAGTGAGAATTTAATTCCCGCATATTAGGTTTCTTGTAGTCTATCTTTTCTTCGTGTTAATTGTTTCGTAACCCATTCTCGTCAACCACCGTGGGAGACGAGAATCCTATCTGTAATCTAGGAGATTACTCCAAACCAAGCCACGAGGGCTATAGGAATACCATCGAGCTCCCCAAAGGGAACAACGTGGTACCTCTTCAATCTGACACCATCCGGTTGGTGCAAAACAGATGCTCATTCCACGGACTTCGGGTTCGAGGATCCAAATCAACACCTCAAGGACTTTCTTAAACTTGTAGACTTACTTGACCTTGACAGTGAAAATAGGGAAAGAACGCGCATGTGTTTATTTCAATTTTCCCTACGCGGTCAAGCTAGCAACTGGCTTGAACGCCTTCCAGCAGGATCCATCTCCACATGGGAGGATCTTACTACCCGATTCCTTACTCAATTCTTTCCACCGGGAAGGACGCAAAACTCCACAACGATATCCTGATGTTCCAACAACATCATGGAGAATCTTTATCCGAAGCATGGACTCGTTTCAAGGACTTACTCCAAAAAGTCCCCCATCATGGCATCGATCTTTGGCTCCAAGTCCAAATTTTTTATGACCATGTCAATCCTGTCACAAGACGAACCATTGACCAATCGGCCGGTGGTAAGCTTCGTGACCTCAACCCCGAAGAATCCTGGAAATATTAGAGGGACCCTCGCCTCTATGGACAACGAAAGTTAGAACACTATAAGGGATTTCGTCAAGCTGTCAAGCAATCACATGCCTTAAGATGTCCTGAGTATATCCAACCACCGTCTAATCGAGCTTGAAAATCAAGTCCAACGCTTGATAAAAGCTTATCTTACTCCGACACAACCTACCCAAGTGAACAAAATCACTACCTCATGTAAAATCTGCAGTGGTCCCCACGACACTCAGAATTGCATGGAAAACCCCGAACAAGCCTTTGTTGAATACGCATCCTCGCATACCGATGAAGCGGGAGGTAAGTGGTATACCTTCAAACCCGAGCAAAACAATTTGGTGACACCTATAATCTGTCATGGAGAAGTCACCCGAACCTTAAGTGGAAACAACCTCAAAATGCCCAAAATAATTTCTCAAACCCACCTAACCGGTTCCAACCCAACGGTTCGATCCTGAACCGTCCCTTCAACAACCGTCCTCAAAATTTTAATCATCAATCAAATATAGAAGGACTAGTTTCCAAATTCATGGCATCTCAAGACGCTAGACTTTCCAAGTTTGAAACCGATTTCAAACAACAGCAAAGCGAGATGACCAACAAAATCGACACTGTGTTGAAGGCCATCACCGACCGAATAGCGAGAACACTGCCTAGTGATACGGTTAAGAACCCGAATAGGGACCCATCCAGTTTCGTCTGCTCGTTCTTACCCAATAATGGACCCGCAATGCTCAACACAAATCCATAGTTCAATCAACGCCATCACAATCTACCCCAAGCAGCCCGAAGAATCCTAAGCTAATTAGCCAAAAGTCAAGAAAGAAGAAGGAAACCTCGGAGACACCAACTCTAACCCACAACCGCAACCTATTCCATTCGCTTCCATTGCCACTGAATAAGCGCGAAAACTAAACTCGATGCTTGAATCGCTCGGATTAGTCCCCCAATCCTCCAACATGAAATTTATCTGCTCTAAAGAGGATGATGGAGAAGTAATGTTCATCGAGATTATACGAGATGATGATGAACCTCAAAATGAGGGTCCTAATGAAGGAGAAGGGGCAACAACGGGAGAACGAGTAGTGGAGTACTTTGACACTTTCTCGACTAGGAATGAACTAACCTATCATAGGTACCTAATAAGTGGCCCAATCCCTTCAATATTTCTTAGAAACCCTATCATCACAGAAGGATGCCCCCACAACCTTAAGATCCCGTGCAATATTAGACACGTGCATATCGAAAAAGCCTATATTGATCTCAACTCTCCTCTTAATATCATGACCCAAATGATGTACAACTAGATCAAAGGAATGCATGTCTTCATAGGAAACTTCACCTATGTCGTAGACTTCATGACTATCGAGGATATTAGTTCAATTCTAGACCCTAGGTTATCACAAGTGGTACTAGGGAGACCTTTTATAAAAATATCCAACATGACTCATGACCCATAAGATAGAGCAATACGATTCACTTTCAGACTAAGAAAAAGAACATACCAAATTAGTCTATCTTAGAAACGAGGATGACAAGAGAAGAGGAGTAAAGTATGTAATGAGCAAGATACTAGGATTCTACAAAGAGTGCCTAGAGCTCGGACCCGAATACCTAACAGGAATGGATGATGAAGGAGAAGTCACGTAAGGACGTGCGACTCCGAGTCTAGCTACAAGACTCGTTAATAAAGAAAAGCGCTTCTTGGGAGGCAACCAAATTTACTTTTCCCGCATATTATGAGTGCCATGTGTGTTTTATTCTTCATAGTTTGTTTTATTATTTTTGAATTATCTTGTAATCATGCTTTGTATTGTCTTTAACCTCGTCTTAATTTCAATCAAAGGTATTTTGCAAACAATAAGTGTAGGGGAATTCATCTGGCTTTTGAGCCAAAATTCAAACATGTTGAATGAATTATTTAGATTAATTCGCGCCAGTATCGAGTCATATGATCGAATTGTTAAATCTCAGATTTTGTACAGCTATTTATACAGAAACTAACTTATAAAATCAAGTGCATGAAATTTTTCATCAAAAACAAAATTTTTGTTTTCACAGACGGTGGAGACGGCGTCACGATTAATAAGTGACGCCGTCACCACGACACCTGTGACGGGGTCGCATAACCTCGACGGCGTCAAACGCCCAGGTCCAGAAAACTTAAAAGTTTTTAATTATTTTTGAAAATAAAACTTGTGCAACATTTAATATAAGGTATTCTTCTATATAAACCTTGGCAAACCTGATAAGTTTAAAATTCTTTCATCCTTATCTATCGCGTGAACCCTAAACTCATATTGTATATTGGTAAATCGCACATTTTATGCTTGGTATAGTTTTCTCTGTCTTTGATTACGGGTTATATTTGATGAGAAGAAGCTTGGAAGTTCTTAGGAAGTTTCATTGGATGAATCTCGGAGGACAATTTAACCAGTTATCGCATTTTCTTCTCCATTATTGAGTAAACCAGGGGAGTACTAGTTTCTTTTACTTGTTTTCTTTTCCCTTTATCTGTTTTAACGGGTACTTCCAGAGAACATTGGGGACAAATGTCAAAAAGTGTAGGGAAATAAGCCTTAGCAACTTTTTCTTTCATTTGTATTTGCTTTGTTCTAAAAAGAAGTAGGTTATATAATCAAAACATAACATAAAAGGGTAATTTTTACCAAAATTTTAAATTTTTTATGTACATACCAACGAAAACCGAGTATTATTAGCGTCTCATGGATAGGAATTTATATGACTAGCACAATAACCCTTAAAATTCCACCTAAAAATGTGAGGTTCGCCTTTAGATATTTTAGGAATTCGGGTACCTATCGTCGGTAACCCAAGATGATTTTATCTTTACCCGGTTCAAGTTAAGGAGTGAGCAGTCATATGTGTCTATTCCGTCGTTACGGATGTGTACGTGTGGTCTTCGTTGCCTTTTCTGGAATGTCTGGTGTTAGTAAAATTCATATGAGTGTACTGGTAGTATATTAAATTCTAGAACTTGTTTTTGTGATGGAACCCGAGACCGCACAGTAAGTACTAGGATTTGCTTGATAAGAGGCATTAGGATTAACTCATGTTTTAAACCTGTAATTGTTATGATGGTCACACCAATCATATAACTATCCACACCTTGTCATGTCGTACTCACTTAGTGGCCAAGGATACCCTAGTACAACCCTCCAAGCCTATCCTTTTTCACAGTTCTCGTAATTTTTTAGTTAATCCGGACTATTAATGAAGAGCATTGACACCCTTAAACCAATCGTTACACCCAAAAAGCCTTAGCCTACCTTATATGTACTCACATTTAGTACATTATTGTGATAACCCAAGTTAATTATTTGAGTACACAGTTGCTAAGTCCTTATCCTTGTAAATACAGTTTTGGGACGATTGGGATTCATGGTAGTATTTATTTCGCGAAAGAATGGGGAAGAAAAGTTAAGTCAATATCCCCATATGTTTGTCAAATGATATCCATGTTATTTTGATCAACCTCAAATCGGGTCATTAGTTAGATTGTAATTATTGAGCATGTAAAAGCTCAAGTGTAGAGGTACGTGTTATAAACCCCATGTGATGTATTATGTCTTCAAAAAAAGAGAAAAGAAAAAGAAAGAGATTGATGTAGAGTTGTGTAGAGTTTGTATATCTTCTTCCGAGTCTTGGCTTAGCAACCAAACCAGCGTGTATTCGTAAAAATAATTAGCTAACCCTTCCACTCCAAATTCACCCAAAGTCACCACCCAAATGTATCCCATCCGTTTCCGTTTCCATTATTTGTTATCTTACACCTACACCCCACAACCCTTTAAAAGACCTCTTAAATAGTAATGAATAATACTTGCACCTAGCGGTGGAGGTTTGATCCTTTACCAAGCCTATGGTAATTTATATGTTATGACAGGTAATGAGTGTGATTTTTCATTTTCCCCATATGTTATAATTCATTATACACCCGAGTGAAAGAGAGAATCCCAAACACTTATGTGAGGTGCTAGTATATATTTTCTGTGCTTTTAATTACGAGGTCTAAGAGGTTGTGTTGTAGAATATTTTTTAAATAGTAGGTAAAATGACCCCTCATACTGTTATTGTCTAGATAAAAAAGCCCATTTGCTTGAGGACAAGCAAATCCCAAGTGTAGGGGTATTTGATGAGGTGTTATTTTATACACTTTTTCGGGGTCGTTTAACCCCTAAAATCGTGTGTTTATGCCCACAATAGGTACTTAATCGTTCCTTTTCAGGTATTTCGCATTTGGAAGACATTTGGATGGATTACACGTAACTTGGGCTCATTTGGAGAAGAAATAGACGAGATTACAAACCAACACCAAGACTCTTGAAGATTTGTGTTCACAGAGCCTGGAGACGGCGTCACAAGCCATAGACGACGTCGTCACAACTCATCAAGTGACAGCGTCACATATTTCAAGACGGCGTCAGCCCAAACCGACTCAAACGCAGATCTAAAAGATTCATTTGATGACGGCGTCACGATTAAAATGCGACGCCGTCGCGTCGATTTTCTTATATATACAAACCCGAATTTAGGGTTTTGAGTGTACAAAGTCGTGTACGAACTTCATCATAAAGCCAAAGCTTCCCTAAAGTTGAGATATGATCATCTCCCTGAATGAAATAAAAACTTCCCCTTTCCTTTGTAACCTACCATATCACCACACATAATAAGCTGCAAATCATGTCTTTGTAATCTTCTTCCCCTTTTTGTCATAATCGAATAGGGGTCTTCTGAAGATATGTAACTTGGATCATAACAGCTACAAATCATATACCACAACTACTAACCCATCCTTCCAATACTCAAATTGCCCACCATTACGCACAATAAGAAAAATAAATTTGAACAGTAGAAATATAAACTAGCAATAGTAATAATGATCAGCAGTAGTAACAAAACACTTCCCCTCAAGTGGTGCATGTATATGGTTAAACATGTCAATAATAAGCTTCCCCTGAAAAGTATGTTAACCATCTCTTGAATCTTCAATTCTGTAGGCTCTATGTAATGATCATTGATGAAGAAAATTAAGTATAACGAACTTGATGCTGAAGTAGAATAACCCAAACTTGTGTCTTATATCTTGTACTATCCACGCGACTCCAATACTCATACCAAGACCAAAGTATAAGTAGATCGCAATCTCTTGACAAAATCCTCATCTTCTATAAGACACTGAGCACAACAACATAACTCCTTAAAGTGATAGCAAATGTGAGCATTGAGCACCATAAGAAAAATCACACACCTTTGCTAGATTTGTCAAGTCTTCGTTACAACATTGAAAACACAAACAAGTTACCTCCTGGTAAAAGGTATGATAAAACACAAACCCAAATAATTCCACTTTAACTTTAAATAGGTGATAAACAATCTTCTTCGTAACCAATTAAATCAATGAATACGAGCCTTTAAATCTGTTAAGAACATGTAAACCAAATCCAAAAACCAAAAACTAAGCAACCTTGGTTTTCTGTTTGTCCGACATCCATCATGTGTGCCAACCGATAACGGGCAAAGCTGGCAGTACAAACTTTCATAGCCAGCAGTACAAACACTCAACTAGCAGTATAAACTTTCTAACCTATACGCGTCCTTAGCAGAACAAACATAATGCTAGTAGTGTTAAATCAAGAAGCTAGCAGTAGTATCCTTTTAACCCGAGTAGTATAAACCAACTGCTTTTTAACGCTAGCAGTATTAACACACTCCATTTACCACGACAGTATTAATGTTTAAACTGGCAGTACTAAGTGTAAACTTTCAATACAAGAGCAGTAGTAACTAATGATAACAGTATTAACTATGGTTACTACTATTCTTTTCCTAAAACTTATACTTGAACCAACAGTTTTATCAAGAACCAACAGTATTAACCTTTTAAGGGAACAAACAAAAACCCTTAATTTAGAATCATAATAGATTCCATTCACAAATCATACCTGCTATTTCTTGATGTCTTCAATACTCAAACATGAATCATTATGCGCGCCTTCAAATTCACCCTGTTAGTATCGTGACAACATAGTATCTTGACAGCAGCATAAACATAAACCAAGTAATACTAATTTATCTTTTGAGCCCAATACTAGCAGTACTAAATAAAATAAGCAGCACTAAACAATCAGTAAACTGTCACCGTGTGTCGTCATTAACAATAGTAGAAACGAGGAAGCGTAACAGTATAAACATAATAATGACTGTTTAAGAATACTTTTTTTAAATATCCAGACGACACCTTTTTAGCGACACTTGTTCTGTTACTAAACTGTCACTAATCCTTCCTTGTAGGTACGAACCAACCACAAAAATATTAGGATTTCCAGCCGTGATGATCATAACCTTTGTCCTTTAAGGATCAACGAACTGCCATCATGAAAACTTTCTGTTTTTATTGAATTAGGGTTTGTAAAAACCCTAATCTTCTTCAAACCTGCTAATCACCAAAAATAGAAAACTTCTACCTTTTTCACTTCATAAACATGACACAAAATTACCTTGTTGATTCTAGATATCGAGCCACGAGGCTCTGATACCAATTGTTGAGATCGTTTAAGCCCATCTAGGATATGTTTTACAGATAATATAAATATGCAGCGGAATATAAAAAACAGTATATTATCAAACAAGGTTTTTATTCTCATACGTTTCCACTTTGCCCTAATTCGATACCTTGGAGCTACTAACTAACTAACTATTAATCTAACTACTAACTAAACGTGTACACCCACACGTTTTTCTAGACTCTCATTGG